>CM051004.1:29361560-29384060 GCA_027704905.1 Muraenolepis orangiensis | reverse complement strand
CCACTCATCCGCCTTTCTCTCCCCCTCCTCCTCCTCCCCCTCCTACCCCTCCCCTTCCTTCTCCTCCACCTCATTCTCCTCCTCGTCCACCTTCCATTCTCCTCCTCCTCCTCCTCCTCCTCCTCCTCCTCCTCCTCTCCTCCTCCTCCTCCTCCTCTCCCCTCCTCCTCCCCTTCCCCTCCCTCCTCCTCCTCCTCCTCCTCCTCCTCCTCCTTCCCTCCCCCTCCCCCTCCTCCTCCTCCTCCTCCTCCTCCTCCTCCTCCTCCTCCTCCTCCTCCTCCTCCTCCCTCCTCCTCCTCCTCCCCTCCCCTCCTCCTCCTTCCCTTCCCTCCCCTCCTCCTCCTCCTCCTCCTCCTCCTCCTCCTCCTCCTCCTCCTCCTCCTCCCCTCCTCCTCCTCCTCCCCTCCCCCTCCCCTCCTCCTCCTCCTCCTCCTCCTCCTCCTCCTCCTCCTCCTCCTCCTCCTCCTCCTCCTCCTTCCCTCTCCTCCTCCTCCTCCTCCTCCTCCTCCTCCTCCTCCTCCTCCTCCTCCTCCTCCTCCTCCTCCTCCTCCTCCTCCTTCCCTTCCCCCTGTGTATTATTGAATAGATGTTTCTTGGTCATTTATTTTAAACGGTCTCTGGTCCCCGGAGGCGCTATGGGGCTATGAGCTAGTGTTCTTTTTTTTTTTTTTGAAAAAGGCGTTTGAGGATACAGCGTTTTACTGTGAACGCATACTTCCAGCGCAGATTCAGCAACAAAAGATGACACTCCGTTATTAGGGTTGTCTTTGTTTAGGGGCCAAACCAGAAAAAAAAGTGTGCGTTTTTGGTTGAGGTTCTAGAGCCGGGCCCGGGGGCAGGCATGCTGACATTAACACCTGTGGAGCAGAAAATGAGTCACGCTTCCAGTCAGGGCCCAGCGTGTTTCCTGGTTATAAGTCTGCTCTCATTCATTTAAACCATGAGCCACAGTGCGGCTTACCCCAAAAAAAAAAAATGCCCAGTCCCTCTTTTATAGCGAGCAATTAGAGTGTTCTCTAAATCAACCCCGGAGAAGAGGAGGAGGAGGAGGTGGAGGAGGGGAGGGGAGGGGAGGGGAGAGGTTTGCGTGCCGCTGCTAGTGAAGCTGGATGGCTGTTCTATTCTCCACGGTATATCTCCATCCCCCCCCCCCCCCCCCCCGCCCCGTTGCTACACAGTCATACACTCTTATTTATTTCGATTTATCGTACAGTATGTAACACGTAACATGTTTTATATATCCATACAAAATCTGGAATACCAGAAGTTTTAACGCAAATGCATGAATCAGACATGCTGGAATCACAAGCACTTACTCACTCTCACTCCCCATACATTGATCTCATTACCTCTCTTTCTCGCTCTCTATCGCTCTCTATCGCTCTCTGCGTCCGGAGCTCGCGATGAATTTGAGATAATCAGCCATTTATTTTTTCGGGGTTGTTGACAGTTTTTTGCCGACCTGGCAACAGATGTCTGACGGGGCTAAAGGGGAAACCATTTAAGCTGCAGTGATTGATGGTTTGGGGGTAATGAATCAGGCTTGTAAGGTTCTGTCAGATCGGGCCCCTACCACGCCACACTGCACCGACACATCTGGGCCTCTGCGGACATCACCATGAGCCCAGATGTGTGTGTTGGGGTCACACTGTGTGTGTGTGTGTGTATGCGTGTGACCCCCCCCGCCCCCCCCGGATCATTTGTGGGTTCCGACTCATTGTCATCCTCTGCTCATCGGGCTCTGAATACGGGCTCATTTAACATGGAGCAACTTATCGCCACACAGCAAGCCTCCTTTCTCGGCACCGAGAAAAGCAAAAGAGGGTTTTTAACACGGTGGAACATTGAGCCGTACCGTGCAGGAGGAGCAGAGCCTCCGCTGTGCTTTTCATCTTTTAATGTCATTATTTGAGATGGATGGGAGTTCAGGAGTTGAGTTTATTTCCGTGTGTTTATACACGTGCACGCTCCCCACGCAGTTCATCAAACAGACAAGAGAGAAGGAGACCCGCGCTCCCATACACACACACAATAAAACCAAACATTAATGCAGATGTGTACCCGCGTAAAACCCCCAAAAAAAGGAAGAAATATTGAGCAAGCCAAATTTCCCCGTTTCGAATCCTTTCAAAACATCAACACATGCAAACTTTTACTTCATTATTGTATCATGAGAACAAAGAGCTCCAATGATAACCAGGGCCAATCCCTGAGGCGAGCACAGTGTACCCCCAAAATACAAACAGAACATTTTTCTTTCTCAACCCTCCCCTGATTGGATTGAGTGTGTTGTTTTTTTTTCCAAAGCTCTGTCCCAACGCCGTGAAATGGCTTTTAATTCGGTCAAAGGGGGAGAGAGAGAGAGAGAGAGATGAAGTGCAGGGCCCCCTCCCCCTCCCCCTCCCCCTCCCCCCTCCCCCCTCTCCCCCGGTTTGAACTGAATTAACGTTTGTTTGTCTTCCAGGCCTGTATACCGGCTCCGCCGCGGCCCTCCACTGTCCCTCAGTGGAGCTGGGCTCCTCCTCGGGCCAGGCCCCCGGCTCTGCCCCCGAGATGACCGTCAGGCAGCCCAGGTTGGACCAGGACCTCCACAGCCCCCACCACCTGTCACCCCTGGCTGCCCTGGAAGGCACGAGAGAAGGGTGAGTAACGCAATGAGGCACGCACACACACACACACACACACACACACACACACACACACACACACACACACACACAAGGATACACACACACACACACACGCACGCACGCACAAAACAATGCGCGCACTCACACAAGTACACACGCGCACACACACACAAGTACACACGCACGCACACACACGTACACAAGTACACACGCACACACAAGTACACACGCACACACACACACACACACACAAGCACATCCCCAATGACCCCAAACAAAGGTGAAACAGCACTAAATCAAATTATCATTCACTTGAATAAATGCCCAGATGTACAGTAACACACATACAGATATTACCATGAACACACATGAACACACACACTCTGTCAACCCGGTGAACTCTATAAAAAGTCTGACGCTGGTCGCCAGGTCGCTACACCCTCTGACTGCGTCATTATGAAACACACACATGCGCGCAGCGGAGATCACCATGACACGGTTACAGTGTCATCATCATGCAGAGAACAGAGAGGGGACACACGCAGCTCCTCTCCCCGGGTTGGGCAACACATCCGCTCCGGGTCTGCGGAAACCTGACGCAGCGTGACCCCCAAGAAGGCCCTCTGGGGAGGAGGAGGAGGAGGAGGAAGAGGAGGAGAGGCTGTAATGGCCACCACGGAGTCAGCGTGACACACCGCGGCGGGCCCAGGCTCTCGTTCTGGCACAGGGAGCGTTGTTTATACGCACCCCCTCTCCCGTCCTCTCTCTCTCTCCCTGGCCGGAGAGAGAGAGAGGACGGCGTCGGAGCCGTGACATAACCCCTTGGCCTGCACTTAAAGTGTTTTTTAGATTTTTTTTTAACGAGGACAAACCGGCACAAGCTGTGTGATCGGATCCCGGTGTGGGTTCTTTTTTCTCCTCCCGCCGGCTGCTGTGATGCACCGCTGTGATGCACCGCTGTGATGCACCGCTGTGTGTGTC
Source organism: Muraenolepis orangiensis (assembly GCA_027704905.1). Lineage (NCBI taxonomy): Eukaryota > Metazoa > Chordata > Actinopteri > Gadiformes > Muraenolepididae > Muraenolepis > Muraenolepis orangiensis. The sequence goes on along the minus strand of CM051004.1, from coordinate 29,380,449 downwards.
GTCGTTCGTTTTATCGCCGCCCCTCGACCACATTAGACGCCGTGATGAAGGTTAGGCCGTGGTTATTTTTTACTGAGGGTGACGTCGCAGGCCAAGCCACGGGTCGGCGTGGGGGCACTAGGGGTGGCACGCCCTCCCCCCTCCTCCCCCCTCCCCCCGTCTCAAGGACTCACTAATGAATATTTACGGTACGACGTTCACGGGCCAAAAAGATCACTGGGCCGCCAGATGTTCACCTCCGTCCGTAAACGTACACTACTTTGGCTTGGCTTGGTTTCCGTGAAGGCAGGGTGTCCTGCCCCAGAGAGCTCCTGCCCCAGAGAGCACGCCCGGATCCTTCTCTGAGCTCCAGTGAGACTTGAAGGAGTTTTGGACTATTGTATCTGCGCTCTTATCTGTTCTACCCCATGTAGCTCATATTTCTACTATCTTTCTATCTTTCTATCTTTCTATCTTTCTATCTTTCTATCTTCTTTACCTGTTACCCATCACCTTATTTGAGTGTGTGTGTGTGTGTGTGTGTGTGTGTGTGTGTGTGTGTGTGTGTGTGTGCGTGTGTGTGTGTATACGAGGATAGCAGCATGTTTTCTATTAGGAACATGATTTCCCTGCGGAGAAGGAGGCATGCGAGGCTATGCACTAGCCTAGGAAGCGAAGGCTATGTGTATTCTGTACTCGACAACCTGCTGAGGAGCGGGGAAGGGGGGGGAGCGGGGGGGGGGGGGGGGGAGGAAAAGGAAAACACGATTTTACAATCGAATAATATTGGGAAAGAACGAATAGGATCCTGCAACACATCTCAACGCCCTGTGTTACAAAATCTCGGTTAACGCCAGCGGCTTTTGCGTGCCTTTTTTTCTGTGTGTATGGAGTATACGTGTATTTGACATTACGACGGGTGCACACTCAAGGAAAAAGGATTTGTCAGACATCAACGTGCATCCACTATGCATACGTGCACCTGTCTATCTGCGTGTATTCATCTCTCGTTGCATATCGTGGGAGAGTCTTAAGTTTAGGGGGGAATTTAAGTGGTATTATCCGCAGGAGACTTGTGTGAGATGTGTGATCCGGGCGGCTGGGAACAACCAGAGCTCTCATACGGAGCGGGGGGCTGGCAGTGTGAGAAGAAGGGTTGTAAATGTTCGGCGCCGTTCTCAGAGGCCACGGCGTTCCTCTGAAGGATCCTCCGAGAGCTTTCAGGCTTCTAATGGCAGGAGTGCAAACACCCTTGGATGACCCCTGACGGCTAGGCCGTCATCCATTGCATTACAGCATTGTCCAGTTTCAGCTGCTGGACTGAAATGGGGAAGGGGAATGTAGCCTGGAGCCGTGTAGCCAAAGATATACAGGCAGGGGTGAGAAAGTTGGGCTTCTAAGGTGAGAGAGAGAGCGAGAGAGCGAGAGAGAGAGCGAGAGAGAGAGAGAGAGAGAGAGAGAGAGAGAGAGAGAGAGAGAGAGAGAGAGAGAGAGAGAGAGAGAGAGAGAGAGAGAGGGAGATGGGAGTTGGGAGATGGGAGATGGGAGATTGTTTACGTGTACACAAACACGATAAATCTATATATTTGTATACTGCAATGCATTTGGACATACACCATGCCTGGAGCGTTTTGGATGTAAGTGTGTGTGTGTGTGTGTGTGTGTGTGTGTGTGGGGGGGGGGGGGGGGGGGGGGGGGTAGTGAGCGTGTAAATCAGCATGTTCTCTACAGATGTATGTTCTCCGCTTGTTGAGCCAAAGAAAACAACCGTCCTAATTCCTTAAACTCACTTTTTTGTGTCAGGCCCACAGCAAGTGGACTACATTGATGTGACAAGAATACAGGATTGCATTAGGAGGATTGCAGCAATTTGCAAATTTCATCACGTCACAATTGGGAATTTGACCACTTATATAGGCACGTGTGTGTGTGTGTGTGTGTGTGTGTGTGTGTGTGTGTGTGTATGTGTGTGTGTGTGTGTGTGTGTGTGTGTGCGCGTGTGTCTGTCTGTGTCTGTGTGTGTGTGTGTGTGCACACTGTACAACACACACACACACTGTAGTCCTTTATCTCTTCATGGCAGAAAGGGCTGGGTTGAAGGGGAGGTTGATGCATTGCCAGGAACTACAAGCCGGGCATGAAGCGTCCACTTCCATCTGCCTTAGAGACGGCGCATGGTGGGACTCACACGCTTTAGAGCCTTGAGTAGTCGGCCCGCTGCCAAAGTCAATATCAGCGCTGCACTTGTTTTTCCCCAAACGGTTTAGCAGGACATTAAACATTTTGACCAAATTATTTAACTAACCTGGCCTGTAGTGCAACAGTCACTGACCTCATACCCTAAATGTGTTTATACTGGCTCAAATGGGCCATTTAGACTCTTTTTACGCTCTAAATACCACTGTGTCACTTTGCTAATATAAAAAAAAATGGCAGTTAAAAAAAAAGAAAATAGGACCTTTTTTTTTTTTATTCCAAGCTTTTGCCGACGCCCGTGTGCGCTCCGCGATTGCGACCATGTGGTTCTGGCCATTTAGGGCCTCATTCACAGGCGTGGTGTTCCAGATCACAGCGGTATGTACTTACAGACAGATGGGTGGTAAACGTTCTGGAGTCCACTGTGCCCTTTTCCAGTTTATTGATATTAGAAGCAATCCCCCCCCCCTCTCGACAAATATTAATGCAAGCGGGTTTTGATATGTGATTGACGCTGTCTAATTGGATCAGGAGTGGCAGCAGCAATACCAGAACAGAGCACACGTGAGCAGGTATGTTCCACTGGAGGGGAGCGCTCGGTGCTCCTAGTAACTCCACACCGACTGTTCTGCTGCTGTTACCGGTCCTGGGTGAACCGCGAGATGAACGTCAATCTCTCTCCGCTTCCAAACCCTTAAACAAAAACATTCCTACGAAGTCACGGCAACTTAGTCATGACTTGGAACACAAAAATGGTGTTGTCCTCCAGATGAAAACCAAACAAACAAGCAGTTTGGCCTTGGGTTAGCTCATTGGTGTTCGTTACCATGTGATATCGGGTCCTGAACAGAGACAGCAATTATAGGCCGCATGCAGGTTTGTGTATTTGTGGCTTACAGTGCTCTCCTCTCAAACAACCGGTCTTGCAGAACTTTTGGCTCGGCTTTCGCCGGTAGTACGCCTTGACCTCTATCCTCTCTTTCTATCTCTCCGCACTCGCTTCCCGCTTAACTAGAACCAGAAGTGTTCCCACCGGAGACGCACCTAGCGCTAGCCCTGCCATCCGTCAGGGAGGCTTACGGTTGGCTACAAAGGAGAGAAGAAGAAGAGGAGAAGGTGAGAGCTGAGAGGGAGGAGGGGGCGTTTATGAGGAGCTGGGGGGGGGGGGGGGGGGGAGTCCGTTGAGGAGAAAGGGTCTGATCGCCGAGGGGCCCCCGGGGGGCCGCTACAGGCCTCAGGTGATGGAAGACAAACGAGCAGCAGAGCAAAAGCGGCTTGTTAGGTTCTGCAGGTTTGACAAGTCTGTTTCCATCCCCTCACTCGCTGTAGAAGGAAGTGCTCTCGTTTTACACGGCTTGGTACCTCTTGCTGTAGTATTTGTGGGTGGGGGGGGGGGGGGGGGGGTTGGTGGTTTGTGGACGATCCATGAGAGCCAACCGTGATGCCTTCCTTATTCACATACCTGCTTGGCTTCAGAGGAATGCAAGGCAGTTTGTGGCTGAACTCTTATGGCCCGGGGGGGGGGGGGGATGAGTCCTGCTCGCTTGGTCTGTCGTAGGGATCTGAGCGTGGCATGGTTAAGTCATAATATTCAGTTGCAATCTAATCCGTATTTTTTTCCCAGGAAAGCGCAACACTGACCATATTTACCAAGCGTTATTGCCTTTGAGCTGCTTAGTCTTCAGGATCCTCCCCGGTCCCATCCTAGCACCGCTGGAGGGAATTAAAGGTTAAAAAAAAGATCCAAATTCACTCTCTTACTGCCCTAAACCTTTAACCCCAAAAGTATTTTTGTAGAAGTTGCTGTGAAACCTCAACCTAATATTCGCCTGTCTCTGATGAAACGTATGCTCTCAAAAGTGCAAAATGGATGACCCGGGGAAGAAAAGAGTGTGTGAAGCAGTGGACCAGAGAACGATCAGTGAAGATGAATATCACCGGCGAGATTCATCCCAGATCTGAAAGATTTCGGCCTCATGCGCTGAGCCTGCGTAGCTAACCATAGAGTGCGAGAGAGAGAGAGAGAGAGAGAGAGGAGAGAGAGAGAGAGAGAGAGAGAGGAGAGAGAGAGAGAGAGAGAGAGAGAGAGAGAGAGAGAGAGCGCCAGGGGGGCAGCTGGCCGGGATTAGTGTATGATTCACTTTAGCTGCGCATAGAGGCTTGCTTGTAAAAATATGAACAGTATAACTGTTTCCTGAGTTTGTGCTGACAGCAGCTCCCACGGGGCAGCGCTGCTCTCCGCAACAACACATGGCGTGTACGCCGGGGTGAGCATGGCCAAGCAGCGCATTAGCCAAACTCGCTAATGGCTACCTGGTCAAAAACGTATTATGGGGTAGTGTTTTTCTCAGAGCTTTGACGGTGGCTCTGGACAAGGTGGCTTCACGACTACGCCTACTACAAATTTTGAAATCAAAGACACACGCGCACATGTGAAATACTAGGTCGGAGCTTTTATATGACAAAACAAATAATAAATCAATACATGTCTATTGCCAAAGGGTTTGTATATCAATCAGCGGCCCTACTGCCCATTAGTCATAAAATAGAGTAGAGTCAGGTGACTTTGGGCCAAACCGATGGACTGTATATTGCTACATTCTTGTCGATGTAATTTCTTCAAGATGGCTCTATCGTTGATCCTCAGAAAACAGCAATGCCATCATCAATGCAATGCAATGCAATCATATATGTTCGAAAGGGCACTTTTTGCCAGTCTCTGAGCATTGGATGGTGCTTAGCCATAGCTAGCATCATGGCATAGCGTTTCTAAACTCTGGACGTTGGTCGGGTGTTAAGGGAGGCATTGCCGCAGCCGTGCCACTAAGCCCCGGTCCTGTAAGGGACCGGGGCTTAGAGCACAGCAACACTCTGTCATCACGTCGATGTAGCACTTAGCGCAAACCATATGCTCTCGTAGCGTAGTGTAGCATGGCATGGCATGGCATAGCGCGCACCGCGCGCTCATAGTAACAGAGCAGCGGTTCATGCCTTTTGCATTCCTGACATGCACTCATAAGGGGGGCTACTAAGTGGCTGTTGAATATTAGAGCGGTTGATTGGCCGGTTAGTTGGTTTTTTTTAAGGTTTTTTTTACAGGCAGATCTGTTGGCCGGCCGTCTGGGTTTGGACTGAATCGCTGTTTCATTACGCTACCGTTGAGCGTAGCGGCGTTCTGAAAAAAGTAGTCGCCTGGCGTCTCCTATTAACTTTCGTGTGAACACGTCGTTGTTTAAATACGCAACACATGGCGCTGAACCTGGGGTCTCGACTGCTGTGAAAAAAATCGGGAAAAGAGGTTGAATCTTTTGTGGATTTTTTATGCTTCATTCTTATGTGCAGCTTTCCATACATTGTGGCGTGCGTGCAGTTTTTCCCGTGATGTATTATCATATTGATATATTGATGTATTATCATATTGATATATTGATGTATTATTATATTGATATATTATTACTGAGCGTTTTCTACAGACTTGCAGTCAGTGACGGAATTCGTATTTGAGCCTGCGAGGCATTACGGACGAGCTCACTAGAACCTGCTGCATGTCATGCGATTGAAAGAGGAATTATCGTGAGCCAAGCGCCGTTGCGCTCCAACGGACATATGCTAGCAATAGAAATTGATTCTTAAAAGGTCGTTCATCACAATGGCTTCATCTTCATATGAAACGCAGTGTACTCGACGCAGCGAGCGATGTTCAACTCGGAACAAGGAGGGGATGGATCACATTTTTCACTATTACTCTCAGGCTGGCACAGTGCAATCTGATGGGGGTGGGGGGGGGGTTGGTATAATAACAAAACAATGTGTTTTGCCTCAACTGGGACGAATAGGCAGAGACAAGGCTTCATTTGTCGAGTGGAGATCCAAAAGGAGCTTATTACGTAGCCACAGTTGTTCTCCCTTATGGCCATTAGGGCCACTAACTGCACAAACATGTCACGCTAATATTCCTACTTTCAAATATACCGGGACTCTGAACAGCAATGTGCTTTGTGCCTTTCTTCTCTCTCTCTCTCTCTCTCTCTCTCTCTCTCTCTCTCTCTCTCTCTCTCTCTCTCTCTCTCTCTCTCTCTCTCTCTCTCTCTCTCTCTCTCTCTCTCTCTCTCTCTCTCTCTCGGCCACAAGGCATAACATACTAAGAAACCAAAGGAGGACTTGGTTTTGCTCAAATGTATGCTCTGCTGTTTGTTGACTTAGGGTCATAATGTGTGGTGAAAGGAGGATTGCCTGTGTGTGCGTGAGTGTGTGTGTGTTGTGTGCGTGTGTGAGTGTGTTTGTGTGCGTGAGTGTGTGTGTGTGTGTGTTTGTGTGCGTGAGTGTGTGTGCGTGAGTGTGTGTGTTTGTGTGCGTGAGTGTGTGTGTGTGTTTGTGTGCGTGAGTGTGTGTGTGTGTTGTGTGCGTGAGTGTGTGTGTGTTTGTGTGCGTGTATGTATGTGTGTGTGTGTTTGTGTGCGTGAGTGTGTGTTTGTGTGCGTGTATGTGTGCGTGAGTGTGTGTGTGTGTGTGCGTGCGGGGGGGAACTTAACGTTTCCAGTGCATCTAACACAGGGCTGAACTGTTTCTGCTCAGGGTTTGAGATGGGGGAACTGCTTTGCTTTTTGGTGGTGGTGGTAGGGAGGGGGGGGGGGGGTTTCATGTGGTTTGGTGTCGGTGGGGGTGGGGGGGTCCACACATATCTTTGGTGGCGTGTCGTTTTGTATGAGTGCACTTGTTTGGAAGTAATTCATACAACGGCCCGACACAATGGAACCCGAGTGAGGGACACTGTGGTAAACAATCTCTCTCTCTCTCTCTCTCTCTCTCTCTCTCTCTCTCTCTCTCTCCTCCCTCTCTCTCTCCTCCCCAGGGTCTCCGGTGCCCTCCTCTCCCCGGGAATGAAGGCGACGGGAACCCCGTCCCCTACGGCGCTGGACAAGCAGCACATCCACCCGCACCACAAACCTTACTCCAACTACAACCACCACCCGCCCTGTGCCAACGACGGTGAGACTGGCCACCCCCCACCCCCCACCCTGCCCTCCCTGTATGGCCTCGTATCCATTTGTAGTCGTGACAAGTTATAATCATATCAACTCATATGAATTATACATCGCCACTACTTAAGGAAACTTAAGCTTCATCCATCATCCTGGTTTTGGTTGGAGACAACCATGAAACTCCCCCGGAACAGAGTATAAAGCGTTGGAATATGCGGTGTGGTTATTAGGTTGAGCGGGCCCTCCATGCCAGTCAGCACAAATCTATACTGCAGGAGCATTACGGAAACAATACACAGCTCTCGTGTTCAGCGCGCCACCATAATGAGAAAGAAATTTATTCTGAAAAAAAACACATGGCGGAAGCTGCTTTCCGTCCGCCGGCTGGGAGTGAGTGAGTCCGCTGTCCCCCCCCCCGCCCCCCAACACACTGCCGTCACTCACGGACCTCGTCGGTAATGACTTAAACACTGTTTTGCCTGTTGAGGATCTACGCATGGCCGTCCCTCAAAACCGCGCTGCGGTCACAGAGTTGCGCAAAAAGCCGCTGAAGGGGGAAAAGGAAGAAGCAGGCTTTGACATTATCGTTACTTCTGCTGCGGTCGTTTCTAAGTACAAGCTGAGAAAGGCCGAGGGGGGAGGGGGGGGGGGGGGGGGGGGCATAGGGGCTGGCAGATTTTGCACAAACACAGGCATTGTCATTATTTCAAATACACATTTGGTTTTCAAAGGGGCTTTACGGGATGCTGAGTCTGGAAACACAAAACCGTCAGCGATTTACAAGCACACACTCAATCATGACGGCCCGTCTTCTCCCTCTCCCTCTCCTCCAGACTACCAGGGCAGCTTCCAGAGCTGCTTCCATTTTGGAGACGCGTACAGGATGGAGCAGGCCGGCGGCGGCGGCGGCCACATCCCGGCGGACTCCCACAACTACGCTACCCATCAGCACAATGGCTTCCACATGTCCTCCGGCAACAACGCCACGGGCTGCGCTGCAGGTGAGGCCCCAGGCTCCCCATCTCATCTCTCATCTAATGTCTATCTGGGGACTGTTACACCACACCGCGCACACACACACACACACACACACACTCACACAACCCACCCCCCCTCTTAGCGCTCGGCTAGCTCCCTTTCCGTCACAGACCGGGAAGAACAAGAGAGGCCGCTAAGTGACGGCTCGCTCAAGGGAGCACCGCGGCGACCACACGTATCACGATCATTTAATCAAGCGGCAGATGACTCTTTATTAAAGTGGCGCAATGTTCCTTGACACGTAGGGTTCGGCGGCTTGTCCCAGGAGCTCCAGGGCGGCGGCGGGTACCAGTTCTCCTCGAGCCCAGAAGAGAGCATCTTTTTCCAGGTGGGCACCTTCGACCGCAGCCTGAGCCACATGTCGTCCGTCTACACAGAGACATGAGGGAGCGGACCCCCCCCGCCTCCCCCAACGGAGTGCTTCGTGCCCTCTGGGATGCATCATAGTTCGTCATACTTATCTTAATGCACTAGTCCTGTTGTCTCTTCTTTGTTCCTTCGACACATGGGTCAATGAGTTCCTCCCAAATCGTTTGCTTTGGCCTTTTTGGGGGGTTTTAGCGTACGCACGTTTCGATTATTTGTTTTTTTTTTACAGAAAAACATCATTAAGATTTAAAAAAACTAAATCAATTTTGTATGCTTTGGTTGACACTAAAGTGCATCTATGCAAACAATCTCAATCTGGTGCTTTAACTAGATTAGATCAAATGTTTTTAATTTAATTTTCCGATATTATGTGATGAGTAATCTAGTTCATGCTGATTGTTACTTCTTGCAATGGACAGTTATCTTCAACAACGTTTTTTTTTGGTTTGAGTAATGGCTCTCCAAAGCTCTATTGTCACGTAGCATTTCTTCTCTTTTTGCTTTATGAGTTGAGTTGCAACACAACGAGAACAAAAGGGGGTGGACTTAACCGTGTCCACTCCCTCCCTTCCTCGCGCTCCTCTACATCCTTCAATCATTTTAAGACTGAAGTGTAGAAACAAATATCGATTTTTTTGCCGTGTTGTTTTATCAGTGTAAAATAAGTTGTTTGCCGTTTTTGAGTTTTTGTTATCTGGATTTTCTGTATTGTCTGGAGGAGAGTCGGGGTTCGTCAATTATATGTTGAATTACACCTTAAAAAAAACAATCTATTTTATCATGTGTATAAAATGTACAGTTTGTTTAAAATGTTTTGAATGTTTGTTATTTCCCAATTAATTAATAAATAACTATTATGCACAAGACCTCCCTTTAATTCATGAGGTGACCAATTGTATGAAATAATAATAATAATATAACTATGTCTCAAAGCATTTCCATAATTAATCAATTGTATCTATATAAATATATTGTATATAATCACAGTAATTCATTCATTTGACTTTCTTAACAGTGGTGGTGGAATATACTCGGAAGTTCAACTTTTGGGTGGACAAATGATGCCCTCTAGTGGACATGCGAGATAATGCGACCATAAACACGTATCCTCAAGTCTCTTTTTTAAGTTCACATGACAACATAACCAAACAACAGTTACATATAATTGGAGATTGTTTGCTACTTCCTTTTCGCCTTTTGACTGAGGTAGCTTTGGAAGTAGAAATTACTGAAGAGGACAATGAGGCTAATACAATAGCCAAACACCACGACATTCATGGAGTCAGGGTAGTCACACTCAGTGAACAGGTTGTATCCTGTGTGTGTTGTCAACAGCACAAACTGCACCTGCAAGAAAGACACAAAGATCAACAATAAACATAATGCGCTTGATGTTGCCATTCATTGAACCAGGGCTGTGCAAATATGCACACACACACACACACACACACACACACACACACACACACACACACACACACACACACACACACACACACACACACACACACACACACACACACACACACACACACACACACACACACACACACCAATGTAACCCCAGCATTCATAATTACGGGCCCTCTTCATGCAGACTACTGTACACAGTCAGAGATTTATATTGCTGAGCTGGGACCAGTTTTTTTTACCATTTTGGAAGATTCTAGAAAATATCCTAGAATTTGGGCCTTCACAACTTCCTTTTGTACATGTTCAGCACCACTTCGATATACTTTTACTTGTATACTATATGTTATCATATATGTTGTTTCTGAAAGTAGGAGGTGTCAGCAGCAAGAGCATGACAGATGAACTTGAGCTTATCTTCCATCTTTCACGCAGTTCCCGTGTATGTAGGTGAAAGGCCATGTCACGCCCTGTTGTGAACTTTGCTAACAGTAAGTGTTCAGACACGTGATCGAGAGGTGGGTGTCTCTTTGCCCTCTTTGGTTCAATTGCTGCTCTGAATGGAAACAATAATAACTTGCTTTTAGTTGTCTTTTTTACTATACTTTTTACTACCGCTTATACTGTTATTTATATTGTATTGTTCTTAGATAAAACTAAATTGAACTAAAGGGTAGATTTAGTTGAATTGTATTAGTTTCATTGTATAAATACAAGTAATGCCATGATTGGATCAGAGCAGCATCCAGGATTTCTGACACCGTGGACGGTGTGCCCCCTCCAGTGGACAGAGGTGTCGAGGGGATGTCTCACCAGCTGTAGGGTGGTGAGGTACCGCTTCCACCAGAGGTACTTCTGTACGTGAGGCCCGAGGCCTGCCAGGCCGTAGTAAGAGTACATGATGATGTGGACGAAGGTGTTCAGCAAGCCAATGAAGAATGCTGTCAAAGCAAAATGGAAAATGCCAGTTAGAAAATGACTGGGGATGAATCGAAATGGGATGGAAAAATGTGCTGTATCCTGGACCATAAAGAGAGTTCTGAGTTAATTTATTCACAAGTATATCTAGTATGACTATGAATCCTGGATATGTTTAACTAATTGAATGGCAAACTCCATAAATTAAAGTTTGTTAAATGATTAATATTAATTTCTTGTCCAGAGATGTTCAGGGCAAAAGTCGACTCATTCTGTGCTCAGACTTGTTGGAACTCGGTGTCCCATGGACTTTAAAAGGCCTGTCCACTTACACTGTCCGCCGGCCACATATTTCACCCCGGCCCACCAGTTGAAGATCATGGTGGCGTGGTGATAGACGTGCAGGAAGCTCAGCTGGTTGTTCTTCTTCCTCAGGATGAAGAAGACCTGGATTCGTTCAGACAACAGGAAGGGATTAACATTTGTGTATTTGAGGGATGAACGAGCGAAGTAACATTCAACAGAATGTTTGTTAGTTTCTCTGTTTATTCTCATTTACCGTGTCACTCAGTTCGATGACCTTGGAGAAGAAAAACCACCAGCACACATTGGCCATCTGAAAACAACCCGACCAGAACAATGATTTTCATCACAGGCCTAGTAATCAAAATACACACAGAAAAACATAAAGCAGGGCTTAGCTAACGGGTACATATTTCATCCATGCCGTAGTAATTCATTTGCCATCCTTAGTAAAACAATTATAATATGCCTGTATTAACAAACAAATAAATGTGGTTTGCTATAGGTCCACTGTTTAATCGAATGACAGGTCTATGAGCACCGCAGTTTTAGATTTAAGAAAATATATAGGCTCAATTACACCTAAGCAGCAAATGGGGAAATAATTGATCATAACGATATTATAGGTTAAAGATGCTATTTAGAACATTCAGCCACTAGATGTCACACTCCCCCTCCCCATTCCCTTCCATTCCAGTGTTCTTCATTCCATTATGTGGATTAATTATTTGATTTTTTTTATCAAATGTTATCAATATAACCTTTATATAACCCTGAAGCTTGCAGCCAATCACAGTGGTCATTCTCATGTATCTTGATAAACATCCTGAATTTAGTTTTAGTTTGTTATAATCACAGACTTTTTAATGTGGATGGGGAAAGATGTGCCCAGAAAAATTACACAAATGTAAAAACCTACATATTTACATAATAAGGGCTTGTCAAACCGTGGCCACTAACGGGAGAGCTTCAATAAGGAACACCGCAGTGAGAAAAAAATATCTTTGGACAAATTGTTCTGAGTTCTAGGTTGCTTGTTTATGTTTTGCTAGAACTCCAGGAAAATGTTTCATAATGAAGATGTTTTTTCAGGTTAGGAGGATGCAAAATGTAAGAATTCCAGTTGGTTCACTCCATGAATTTGTAGCGTTATGCTATGGCTTAAAGGTATTTGCCATGGGTCTATTGACGTTTGAACAACAGTAGCTTACTTAAGAACTTGTCTGTATAGTGTTTGCATGGAGCCCAGGGTGTACAGATCTATTTCAAATATGCTTTAGCATGCGTAAGAAAGTAGTAAACGTATATACCTTCCATGGACTTGTAATAACTTTGAGGGCAGCTGGCAGGTTGCCAGGCTGGAAACAATGGTATTATTTCTTACCCTCATTGCCAGTGGGCTTGTGCTGTAGTCTACTGGCTGACAGAGGTAGCTGTAATTGGACAACCTGGATGTGACCAGGAACTGTAAACATTAAATGGATTATAAGCAAATGTATTGGTACTAGGAAAAGAGAGAATTTTAGAACAGGAAAAGTTGGTGAACAGAGTTGGTTAACAAAGATTCCAAACCAGCATACACACCTCATAGAACATGTAGACCGACAAGCAGACCATGGCAAAATTGTAAACCATGAGAACTCCTTTTAAGTTAACAGGTTCCCTGTGTTTCATCAGGCGGGGGCCAGCCCAGAGCACACAGAGGTAGGCCAGGAAAATGGCTAGCACTGGGACAGGAGAGTACACCAGCAGCCATGGGTCCGTCCTCTTATCTGGAACATAATGAAATACTCATAGCCAGCTCCCAATCTTTTCAACTCATGGTCCATCTCAAATGTTTGGAGCTTGCAGCAGACAGAAGAAACAATATTTCAGGCCTCCTACTATGCCTAAATATATTAACAATGCATTTTGCATTGTTAATATATATGCATATTGCAAAAATACTTGACATGAATTATATTCCAAATATATTCATACAAATATATTTTGGTGAATATATTGGCTATCCGAAGTACCCTCGCAGACGATCTGGGGCCGCGGCCCACAGGTTGGGAATGCAATTCATCTGTCAATACATTTAGATTTAATTTAGATTTCATTTAGTTATATTTTGTGTATACTAGTTTAGTTTAGTTTAGTTTGTTGTTATTTAGTTTTTAGGTATTAGTATATTTTGTGTGCATTTATTCTCCCTGTTTCAACTGTTGCACCTTAATTTCCCTCGGGATAAATAAAGTCATCTTGAATCTTGAATAAGGCTGCAACGCGACACATATCTGCATCTCCACCCCCCCAGCTACTAAACCTACGCCCCCTCCCCTCGTTGATACGTTCACCATAACAATTTACTCAAACTTGTTTGGAAAATAAACACTACAAAACATTTAATTTAGATTAACTAACCTCCATTCTCCAGTGTCCACTGGTACATGGACTTGACGCGCTGCCAAGCGTTATCCATCTAAAATGGGTTAAAATGTACGCTTATACTTTTTCTATACGTATAATTGTTTTTATATATATATATATACGCTTATACAGCCCAACTCGCCAAATGTTTACTATTCGTTCTATAAAAGTAGTCAGGCAGTCTACGTTAAATGAGAAGAAACAAAGATCCACTAACTCAAATTGAGTTTGTCAAACAACTATGTATTTTGACCGGTCTGATAACCTGAGTGACTGAACTGCTGCTTGTATCTGGATCAGAGCTGTATGGAGAGCAGGAAGTATGGAAAGCTGTGTGGGCCATAGTGGCGAAGCGTGTCTATCACAACTGGACCTTCTGTAGACCAGGGGTTCCCCAACTTTTCAGCCCGCGACCCCCAACATAACAGCGCTAGAGCGCATAACAGACCCCCCCCCCCACACACACACACACACTATCACCGGAGGGACTGGAACATTAAAAACAACGTGTGCACAGATCTTCACCATCGAGAACATCGTGAAATCGTGAAGTCCAGGGGGGGGAGGGGGTCCAACGTGAAGTCCAACGTGAGTCCAGGGGGGGGGGGATCCAACGTGAAGTCCAAGGGGGGGGGGGGGGATCCAACGTGAAGTCCAAATCGCGTGTGAAAAAAATTGTGTAGCTTTTTTCAGCTGCAAATGATACTGTCGTGAATCTGTCGGAATCAGAATTCCTTTATTCGTCACCCTTACATATTAAACGGACTTACATAATAAAAATATCTATGCACACGTTATTATTAACAATAATAATAATAATAATAATAATAATAATAATAATAATAATAATAATAATAATAATAATAATAATACAAATTATAATAAAAAATAAAAAATATTAAATAAAAACCTCATGGTCACATCAAGAGGATTCTGAAATCATCTCGCGACCCCCCCCCCCCCCTCGGGGTCCCGCGACCCCCACTTTGGGAACCCCTGCTGTAGACCACTTGTCATTGGCACTTTCACCTGTCAAAATGTAAGTGAAAAGGTGAAAGTGCTAATGACAAGACATATGCAAATTAGGTGATTATTGATCGCGGTTTTGTAACTCTTAGTTACGTTAAGTCTTTTCACGTTAAGCGATGCAAAGAAAGATCAAGTCCAAACTCTCAATTTAAATGCACAACAATGCTTAACAAACCCAAGTCAGCCATTAACTAATCAGTCAACAAGTGTGTGGAAACAAAATGCAACAACCAGCTCAACGAGATGCAACACTGAGACAAAACCAGCAAAGACAAATGAGTCTCACTCACCAATGATGTTCACTTAAGACCAAATCCATTCTCCTGTCCTTCTGGATGGTCCGACCACCATCAGGTCATAAAGCTGATCGCTTTTCAGATCCAAAATAAGTTGCCTTTCCAATTCCCTGCCCTCTGGTCGGTCCCAGCAGTAGAGCCTCTTGTGGCTAGTAGAGCCCGTTAGCCACGGGTATCTTTCCCAGTTGCTAGCCTGAAAATGGCGAACATAATCTGCTTTAACAACTTGATTCAGCTCAAGATTGTCAGGCGTTGGACGGCCTTTTTTTAATAATGTCCATCTTTACATTGAATCGTCGTTTTGAAAATGGTTCCGACAATAAATCTGCAACGACATCATCTTCGCCTGTTGCCATTTTGACGTAAAATCCTACGTAGAAAAAACGTAGCACTACGCTAGATCCACTCTCGCTCCAGCCACCTTGCACCTTCTAGCTCCCTATTGAGCTGCGGGGAAATCTGAAAGAATACTCCCATTGGCTACAAATCACTATATGATTGGTTGATCAAATTGTCAATCCAAACGTACGCTCTCATTCAGTCTAAGGGCCAAAGTATGCGGGAGTACTTTGGTTGAAGGATATTCTTCCCAGCAACCCAGAAAAATATCTGATTGGTTGCATTGTTTTTCCAACACAAAACCACTCAAATGCGTCGTGCATGGACCGAGAAAGACAAACAAATCAACGTAACTGTAATATAACAGATAACAACACAGATATGATTCTCATTTATTCATTTTATTTAAATTGTATTACATTTTATTAAATTGTATTACATTTTATTAATACAATTAATTCGATTGTTTTGGTTTCATCTGAGAGTTCCAGGGTCTTCTCTGAATACCTTGAAGGCCCTGACGCTTCACCACTGGTGGGCCATAATGCCATAAATTGACGCTCTGTCAAATAATGACGCGCTATTTTGCCGAACTTAAGGCTGCTTTCTATAGAAAGCCATATGGTGCAGAAAGCGCCACGCATTTGACGCGTTAAAAGTGACAAACGCCGTCCAGAACGCCGTCCAGAACGCCGTCCAGAACGCATCCGAACGCCGTCCAAACTGCCAAAAGAACGCCGTCCAGAACGCCGTTTTTTTAACGCTGCCCAAAGGGTCACCGACACCGTTCTGGACGGCGTTCTCTTATATGGTAATGAGCTCCGCCCTGTGGTTTTCACAGCCGCTAAATTTTAATTAAACAGACCACAGGAGTAAATCACTGACCTTCTTCAGGTTTGCCTATTCTGCCACGTTTGTCTTGCTACTTTGCTGTTTGGGTATCTTAAAGAAAACCAAAAAAATGCCACGTTGGGTGTTATATTATTACCCTGACAAACTTTCTGGTAAATAAATGTCATGGAAAAACAACAAAGGCACTTTGGTATCCAGTCAAGTTTAGATTTGAGCCATGTTCTGTAGCTGGTACAATGGTTAGCGCACAAGGCGTCGCGGGTTTACGCCTCAGTCACTATTATTAGAGTAGTGTTTTGCAGGTAGCTCATTTTAAATTAACCAACGTTTTGGTCCGAGTAATGCCATGGCATTATGTTTGGTTTATCACAAAGCCTCGTTCAACCGAAACATTTTTCTGCAATGTTTTCACATCCACAGTGTAGCCGAGGTAAATCGCCTACTAGCCTACTGAATTGAACACTAATGGTATGGTAGGAATTGGTATGGTATGAATCAGGGGCGGCGCCATGCGGTAGCTTGGAGTTGCTACAGCAACACCTAAATTTGGCCTAGCAACTGCTAAGCAACCCCAAGATTTTGTTATGAAAACTATATCAGAAAAAAGTCATTTAAAAAGTTTTAATGATTGTTTTGAAAAGGAATACGGCTCCTTGACCGAAAAAAGCAGCAGCAGGGACAAACTGTGCACAGATTTCACATGTCTGCAACCTGCGAACGCAGCTTTTCTTGTTTACGGCATGTCAACAATTACATGAGGAGTAACAGCGAGGACTTAAGGAGTAGCAATTTGGCTTTGCGGTCCATGAATGCAGAACGTGCAAGAGCCCTTGATGAGCAGGACATCATAGACCACAACACACCACAACAACAGAGGCATTGTCTGCTCTGACAGATGTGACCCATTGGTGAGTGGCTCACACACACACACACACACACACACACACACACACACACGAGTGAAGGGGGGCACCCTTCACTCGTGTGTGTGTGTGTGTGTGTGTGTGTGTGTGTGTGTGTGTGTGTGTGTGTGTGTGTGTGTGTGTGTGTGTGTGGGTGTGTGTGTGTGTGTGGGTGTTTGCGGTATGGTGGGGAGGTTAAATGTCACAGCATACCAGTTGAAATAGTGAACAGTCGCCATTGTGTACATGTAGTAGTAGTAACACTATTGCTGTTGTGTTGGTAATGATAACATTTTAGCCACCCATGGTATGAATTGAACACTAATGACGTGTTTATTTTTGATATTTCAATAACGATTAAAGACCTCTATAAATTATCTTTCAATAAAGATTAAATACATGTTGTTTAGTTCCTCAGTCTATCTCCACATATTTGACTATAATGCGAGTGAATGTGAATGTGAGTGAATGAAAGAATCTCAAAGTGCTCAGTAAATAAAATTAAAATTTAAGCGTGGTAACAACAGTAGGCTTTTTGTAAGAGGTATTAGCCATTAGTATCTACAAGATTCTTCACAGTGAAGGCTAATAATATGGCATTATATTGCAATAGTTTGCCAATAGTTGAGATAGCTGTTGAAGCTAGGCTAAATTTCAAAGAACACATTTAATTAACAATTATTACCAATCATTACACATTCTTACAAAGTATGGCAATTATGATCTGTCCACTAGTTAATCGAATTTTAGTATTTCAGATAAATAAACAGTGATTACTGTTTATTTTATCATCTTATTTATCATCTTCAGGATTTTCGAAAAACGATTGGAAAATAACTTAGCTACTGATCAGTGGGACATATTATTGAAATATAATCCAAAATGTCATTGCAATTCATTTCGGTCTATACAGTGGAGGAAAAATTATTTGATCCCTTGCCGATTTTCTAAGTTTGCCCACTTACAAAGAAATGAATGGTCTATAATTTTAATGGTAGGTTTATTTTAACAGTGAAAGACAGAATATCAAAAACAAAAATCCAGAAATTGACATTATATAATAATTATAAATTGATTTGCATTTGATTGAGTGAAATACGTATTTGATCCCCTTGCAAAACATGACTTAGTACTTGGTGGAGAAACCCTTGTTGGCCAGCACAGAGGTCAGATGTTTCTTGTAGTTGGTCACCAGGTTTGCGCACATCTCAGGAGGGATTTTGGTCCACTCCTCTTTGCAGATCCTCTCCAAATCCTCTCCAAACTGGAAGCTTCAGCTCCCTCTACAGATTTTCTATAGGATTAAGGTCCGGAGATTGGCTAGTCCACTCCATCACCTTAATGTGCTTCTTCTTTAGCCACTCCTTTGTTAACTTGGCCGAATGTTTTGGGTCATTGTCGTGCTGGAAGACCCATCCACGACCCATTTTCAGTGTCCTGGCTGAGGGAAGGAGGTTATCGGCCCAGATTTTACGGTACATGGCCCTGTCCATCCTCCCCTTGATGCGGTGAAGTCGTCCTGTCCCCTTAGCAGAGAAACATCCCCAAAGCATAATGTTTCCACCTCCATGCTTGACAGTGGGGATGGTGTTCTTGGGGTTATAGTCAGCATTTCTCTTCCTCCAAACACGGCGTGTAGAGTTGATGCCAAACATCTCAATGTTGGTCTCATCTGACCACATCGCCTTCTCCCAAGCCTCCTCTGAATCATTCAGATGTTCATTGGCAAACTTCAGACGGGCCTGTACATGTGCCTTCTTGAGCAGGGGGACCTTGCGGGCGCTGCAGGATTTTAATCCATTACAGCGTAGTGTGTTACCAATAGTTTTCTTGGTGACTGTGGTCCCAGCTGCCTTGAGATCAT
>CM051004.1:29314060-29356560 GCA_027704905.1 Muraenolepis orangiensis | reverse complement strand
ACCAAAATACACACAGAACAATTTATATACGGTCCACTGTGGTATGATCTTCACTACCCGGATCCTTCCTCCTAGCGCATCCTCTTATCAGTTTTTACTAGTGTACTAGCTAAGTAGATTGTCTAAGTAGATTGTCTAAGTAGATTGTCTCAGTAGATTGTCTCAGTAGATTGTCAGGTAGATATTGTTCTATATTGTTTGCCAACTTATTGTACTTTGACCTGAGCGCTGGTTCAGTTATTGGAGACTTGTTAGGAATGAAATGCACTTTTTGACTTCTGGTGACGAGGTGTTCTCTTATCTACCTTTGTTGAAACACACTATTGTAAGTCTGCTTTGGATAAAAGCGTCTCCTAAATGAATTGAATGTAATGTGATCTATGCCATTTTGTCACCATTTTGTTACTAAAATAAGACGTAATGCCTGTGTGTGTGTGTGTGTGTGTGTGTGTGTGTGTGTGTGTGTGTGTGTGTGGTGCTCTGTCCGTGTTCGAATTACAGCTGCAACTGGGGTTCACATTTACATTGATTTCATTTAATTTGCACACTTTGTCGTCCTTTTAGTTTATGTGCCTGCACATTGTGTTAATGACAAAGTTTAACTGAATTGAAAACGTCACCAAATGCTTCTGTTGTTTCTTACCCTCATTGCCAGTGGGCTTGTGCTGTAGTCTGCTGGCTGACAGAGGTAGCTGTAACCGGACGACCTGGATGTGACCACGAACTGGAAACAGTCAAGTCAAGGGAGAGAAAAAGTGTTCAATGGAGATGGACATTTGGAACATGATACAATTCGTCATAAGCCAGACACCAAAACGGCATACACACCTCGTGGAACATGTAGGACGACAAACAGACCATGGCAAAATTGTAAACAAAGATAAGTCCTTTTAGGTCAAAGGGTCCCCTGTGTTTCATCAGGCGGGGGACAACCCAGACCACACAGAGGTAGAACAGGATAATGGCTAGCACTGGAACAGGAGAGTACACCAGCAGCCATGGGTCCGTCCTCTTATCTGGAACATAATGGAAGTCTACGTGAATGGGGTAGTGAAACTCGGGTGAGAGCAAATGTATCCACTCGATGACGGGTTGAAACATGTCGACCGAGTAGGGTGGCTGAAACTATAACCTGCAAAGTCCCACGGCATTTCCGTGGACAGTATACAATCACTTCAGTAGCTTAACGTATGCTCATAGGCCTACCTCCATTCTCCAGTGTCCAGTGGTACATGGACTGGACGCGACGCCAAGAGCTATCCATCTAAATAGATGCAAAAGTAACGTAAGATGCAACGGTGCAATTATTTTTGCTTTAAAAAAAAAAAAAAAGATAAATAGCCTACCTTAAAAGATGAAAAGAAAGTCCTCCTACTCAACTTCCGTGTTTAAGTAAAGCGACTTTTTGACCGGTCTAAAAAGCTGTTGCTTTAACAAATGATTTAGCTTCATGGAAATGAGTTAATCTATCACCGTTAAAGTCATGAAATACTACACTGTAGCTGCACTACAAGGGGAAGTAGTAGTCATACCAGTTGTGCAAGAGAATTCAACTATAGGCTGCACCCTGTACGTTCTGATTGGCCTTTCCTTTCCTACCTTCTGGCATTTCCGCACAGTGTTCCGTGTTCAGCAGCTTGAACACATGCGGTGTAGTGATGGGAATTCCGGCTCTTTTGAGTGAGCCGGCTCATTTGGCTCGGCTCACCAAGAAGAGCCGGCTCTTTCGGCTCCCAAACGGCTCTTCTATTTTACCACATATACCTTTTATTTACATGAAAGTGGTGGTTCTTGATGTCCAGCAATCAGTGGTAAGGCAAACTGCAGTAGCTTCCTTAACCCTGGCCTGCAGTGAAGCACGTTCTCTATCATACAGTCTCGGAATGGGTTTTTGAGAGTGTTTTCCTGCTTGGAGGAACATACATTGGATTGAGAGCCTGTGTGAAGCTTCGGAATCCCTTGTCCACAATGGAAAATGGTTGGAAATCACTTGCAATCATTTTGGCCAATTCTTCATCCACTATGTTCTGTCTAGCTGGGGTCATTCATTGCCTTTGCCATTGCCATTCATTGTATATAAATTGGCTTATTGAGGTCTGTGTAGCTGTTGGTTTTGGGTACCTGATGCATGGGGGGTTGATCCTGTAGCTGCAGCAGCAACAGGTGGAGTAGACACACAGAAGCAGAAGCAGGCAGTCTGACCTGCCTTTTTTCTTCCAACTGAACTGTTGGATGCACAGTTCTCAAGTGGCTGTGGAGGTGGTTTGTGGACCCTGCTCTATATGAGAGCTTCATGTTGCAAATTCTGCATTCTGCCTTTGTGTTTGCACAATTGTTAAAATGCAGCCAAATGCTGCTTCTTTTCCTACTTTCACTCATCTTATTTGCGCGACGCAAACTGACACTTCCCCGTGTGAAGTGTCACCTCTCCCTCTGTTCAGCTATCAGCACTGACCACACGCCGCCCCTCCCTCCTTATCTATCCTCACGTGATGCACAGCATGACATGCAGTCATGACAGTGACATTCAGTCACTGCATGTACGCGGAGCACCCGTAAAAAAATAAAAATAACGGCTCGTTCGCGGGTGCGAGCCGGCTCCCGTCGTTCACTAAAAAGAGCCGGCTCTTTGAGCCGGCTCGTTCGCGACCGACACATCACTAATGCGGTGATCTCATTCATTCAGTCGTTCATAAAGCATTCGGACCACACTAAATACAAATGTGTCATTGTTGGGTTTTTGTGTGTGTCGCACTGGCGACAATGGCTTTGTGTTGTGTTTTGTGTCAATACGATATTTGATATCCTAATATCCCATGAAGATCAGGAAATGAGACAACGTGCAACATGCGGATAATGCGAACACAACTGAGTGTGCACAGGGACCAAGTGGCCCTCATAAGAATGTTCGGCGTCTCTTGACAGCACGACCATGGTTTTGCTCATGATTTTGTATCCAAAGATTATCATGAATCCAAAAGATCACCGCCACCGCAGCCGTGATGTGCGGATCGATACTTCCGATACCCAACATGTGTGTTCTAGGATCGATTCTCACGTTAAAAGATCAATACCTTTACTAAGTCATTTGGGATAGATGTGCATGTTATCATCAACACGGACACACTAGAAAGTTAACAACGCTATCACCGGGATGTAGTCCGAATGATACCCTGTTGATAGGAACTACTTTATTCCGCCTGTCACTGTCATGCCAACTTCGCCTTTGTAAGTCAAGTCAAGTCATTTATTTATATAGCACATTTAAAACAACAGAAGTTGACCCAAAGTGCTTTCCAGATTAAGGCAGGGAATACATATATACATATATATATATATATATATATATATATATATATATATATATATACATAAAGCTCTTATTAATGACGTCAGCGAAGCCATGTTGTCTGGAGCTGCTATTGTTCCGGGAACAAAAACGATGCCATTTGTTGATTTGTGTGTGGGAAGACTGTGAGTTGCCATGGCAACACCACAAACAGCGTCAAACACCTGAGATGTAACCACCACAGGGAGGCGTTACTGTCCTTTGGTAATAGCAGGCATTATCCAGGGATAGAGAGAGAGAGTGTAATCTATTGGTGATCTTTATCACTGTCAATGACCGTGGGAAAGTAATTCACGTCGGTCCAGGCTTCAATAAAAAAAAAGATATATATATATAATAAAAATATATATATATTATTATAATTATATATTATAAACAAAAAAATGAGATATATATATATATATATAAATTAAAAAAATATATATATATATTTTTTTTGATTACTTACTTCATGACATATACATGACATATTTATATATATATATATATATATATATATATATATATATATATATATATATATATATATATATATATATATATATATATATATATATATAAATATGGTCATGAAGTAAGTAATCAAATAGATAAAAACTACGATAAATAACTAATCAGATCAGGGCTACAACTTTTGAGTTCAGAGAGTTGAATTTACCAATATTTAACAAAGTTAGAAAATGGGCCAGCCTAATATTTTGATGAGAGAAAAGGGCATTGGTATGTCGGATCGGTATCGGCAGATTGCTGTAGGACAATCAGTATTTCGGGAACGAAAAAGTGGTATCGTACCATTCCTACTTTTAACCACATTTAACCTTCTAGTTCTATGTTAAGCTATCATTCGTAGCATAAACAAAAGTTTACAGGTCATTTATACATTTCAAAAGTGAGGGGGACATCATGTTTTTATTAAAAGATCAGCCTTGTGTGTCTACTATACTTTGCACTGTATCCTATTTGACTGCCTGTTATCGGCATGTAGTAACCATAGGACAGCACCGGGAGCTATTAGAATATGAGCTGATGGCCACAATGAATATTCAGTTATTTTCGACAACAGTATTTAGCTGCAGTGCACAATAACTAAAGCCAGCCACCAACCACACACTGTCCCCATTAACCTCGAGAACATACACAAAGATAATAAAGTACTATAACTACGAGGGCTATAATACATAAGGATACACCTGTGAGATTGGTGTCCAAGTGGAACCAACAATGTGTATACTACAGGGTCAGTAGTATTGGAACATCTGGAATCCTGAAATAAATGTCATGTTTTAGTGAGTGAATATTACCTAGTGCATTATCAATTGGCAGCCTAACAGTACTATATGGCAAACTTCAGAATTGCAACCCATCGTAGCGGGGGGACTTCAACCACTGCAACTTAAAGAAGGTATTGCCAAAA
Organism: Muraenolepis orangiensis; assembly: GCA_027704905.1. Classification (NCBI taxonomy): domain Eukaryota; kingdom Metazoa; phylum Chordata; class Actinopteri; order Gadiformes; family Muraenolepididae; genus Muraenolepis; species Muraenolepis orangiensis. The sequence continues at coordinate 29,351,797 of CM051004.1, read as the reverse complement.
TACTACCAACACATCACATGTCCAACAAGACACAACAAGACTCTTGATCACTGCTATGCCACCATTAAGCTCGCTTATCGCGCTGTTGCACGGCCGGCTTTACGGAAATCAGACCATGATTATCGTCCAGTGGCTATAACACCCATAGCCATAAGGTGCCTAGAGAAACTTGTCATGTCACACATTAACTTTTCCATCCCTGACGTTTGTCGTTTGACCCACTCAATTAGCATACAGACAGAACAGATCTGTAGACGATACCATCTCCCTGGCACTACACACGGCCCTGGAGCACCTAGACAGGAGGGACACCTACGTCATACCTTTGTTTCATACAGCTTGACGCTGAAAACCATTGTTTCCCCTAAACTGGTCCTGAAACTGAGAGACCTAGGTCTAGGCGCCCCCATCTGTAACTGGATTATGGACTTCCTGACGGGCAGGCCTCAGTGGTGAAGATTGGAAACAACATCTCATCCACTCTGGTCCTCAACACCGGAGCACCGTAAGGCTGCTGCCTCAGTCCCCGGCTGTACTCGCTGTACACACATGACTGTACTGCCACACACAAGAACAATCGGATTATCAAGTTCGCAGACACCACAGTCATCGGTCTGATAAGCGAGGAAGACGAAACGGAGTACAGAGATGAGGTAGTCCGGCTGACTTCAGGAGCCACCGGGACACCCACTCCACCATCAGCCTTGACGGGAAACTGGTTGAAATAGTCAGCTGCTTCCGTTCACTAGGACTGCAGATCTCCGACGACCTGGTGTGGACCCGCAACACGGAGGTCATGCTGAAGAAGGCACACTAGCTCCTCTATTTTTTGCGGTGCTTCAAGAGAAATGGCATTGGCGACGGTGGCTCGTGAATTTTTACCGTGGCACTGTAGAGAGCGTCCTGACGAGTGGCGTCACTGTGTGGTAGCAACACTACCACAAAAGATCATCGGGTGAGCACTTCCATGCATCGAGATCTTGAGGACCAGATGTCGAAATACGGCTATCTCCATCACAAAGGAGCGCAACCACCCTGGGTACCATCTCTTCTCCCCCTATGGTCCGGTCGCTGGACTACCAGATTCAAGGACAGTTTTTATCCACAGGCAGTGCTCCTACTGAACAGCTAGGAGGGCTGCCACTATCATTACATTGTCATCCATATTACATTAGACTATCATTCTTTTGCTGAACTTTCTGGACTCATTACAGCCATTGCACTGTACTGCACTGTATTGTTGATGCTGCTGCACTACTGGCACTTTAAAATGCTTTTTGCACAATTCAATACATGTACATATAATGCATCAGTCACTTTATTGTTATTTGTATTGTTCTTTTTATTGTGTACAGTTTTTTTTTATAGTATAGCGAAAATTCAGGAGTAAGCATACCATTGAAAAATGCACAAAAATGTGCATGAACCAATGTTTTAGTTTAGATAATATTTGCTCATCCATTTTGGCCCTGATATGCCACTATACATTTTTTGTAAAGTGTGCACCCCTCTCCCAAACAAAGCACACCCTACTCAAGACCTACTCAAGGATCCTTTCTTCTTGTAGTGTTGTATGTAGAAGTTACTGAACAGGACAATGAGGCTTAAACAATAACAAAACACGACAGCATTCGTGAAGTGAGGGAAGTCACACGCGGTAAGCAGATTGTATCCTGCGTGTATTGCCCCCAGCACAAACTGCACCTGCAAAAGGACAGGGAAGATTAGCACAGATCAGTTCACTTACTTGATTTTTCACTCATATTATCATATTAAGGATAATAAGCATTATCAATTTTATTTGTAGGCCTACAGCTGTTTTCAAGCTACAAAAGGCCCATTCAGCCAAAAGAGCATTTGTGAGGTCAAATCTAAATTTAATCCTAGTCAGGTGTCAGGTGTTTCGGGGACTTGGGTTGGACCTTCCGGTTCCCAACCCAAGTCCTAACAGACTGAACTACTGCCGCACCCAAGCCCTGTCTGTCGTCGGGTATTGCACATAAGATTTTCCCTCACTGCTTATACTTGTGTGAAGTGACAATAAACTTGACTTGACTGATTGTCTGACTGTTTGATGTCTATGTTCTAATTCCTCCTAAAGGTGTTCAATGGGGTTGAGGTCAGGGCTCTGTGTGGGTCAATCCAGTTCCTCCACACTAAACAAACGTCTAACCAGGTCTTTATGTACCTCCCTTTGTGCCCAGGGGATCACCGGACGACGAGAGGAGGACGACTGTTCTCACTGGGTGTATCACCGCTTCAAAGGGTGGTGCGGACGGCCCAGTATATCGTTGGAGGTGAACTTCCCTCTCTCCTGGATATATACATCAAGCGGTGCGTGGCCAAGGCCAAACGCATCATAAAAGACAATGCCCACCCCAGCCACAAACTGTACTCACTGTTACCGTCAGGCAGGTGATACCGCAGTATCAAGTGCCGTACAAATAGACTCAGAGATAGCTTCCACAGTCAGGCCATCAGGCTGCTGAACAAGGGCGTATAGCATATAACAAGGTATATTTTATTACATTGATTTATATATATATATATATATATATATATATATTGTTCTTTTCTGTGCTAATATATTGCATTTTATGTATGCATTTTTATATCTTTTTTTATTTTTATATATTTAACAAACTGTTTTCACTTTTTACTTCTTTTTTATTCTATTCAGTTTTTTATAACTGCTGTCTGTCGTCGGGTATTGCACATACGATTTTTACCCATTGCTTATACTTGTATAAACTGTGAAGTGACAATAAACTTGACTTGACTTGACCGTCATACAGGAACAGCAAAGGGCCTTCCCCAAAGTTGGAAACGCCCAATTGGCTAAGATGTCTTTGTATCCTTTAGCATAGTACCCTTCACTGGAATTAAGGGGCCTAGCCCAAACCTTGAGGAACAGCCCTAGACCATTATCCCTCCAAACTTTACAGTAGGCACTATGCATTTAGCAAAGTAGCGTTCTCCTGGCATCCATTAAACCCAGATTTGTCCATAGACGATGTTTACACCCTACGTGCTTCAGCACCCGTTGGCCCCGCTCTGTGAGTTTGCGTGGTCTACCACTTTGTGGCTCAGCTGTTGTTGCTCCTAGGCGCTTCCACTTCACCATGAAAACTTACAGTTGACCAGGGCAAATGTAGTAGGGCGGACATATATTGAACTGGCTTGTGGCAAAGGTGGCATCCTATGACCATCCTAATGCCATGTTTAAAGAGCGTTTGTCTGTGGAGAGTTCAGGGGAATTTGGTGGATTTGTGCACCTGTTGTAATGGTTGTGGGTGGCTGAAACACCTGAACTCAATCATTTGATGGGGTGTCTACTGACTTCTGGCCATATAGTGTATTAAAGAAAAGTCAGTGATTATGAGGTAGCTACAGTTATTCGCTGGATGGATTGACTTGTGGATGGGCGGGCTCTATTCTAGTTCCGAATTTTTTTTCATAGATCATAGAGTAATAGATAGGATTGTAGGATTCGAGTGAGTGGAGTCACAGATCGCTTAGGGGGTTTGGTGCTTATTGTATCAACACACACACACACACACACACACACACACACACACACACACACACACACACACACACACACACACACACACACGGTTGTTGTGATGTCTCACCAGCTGTAGGATGGTGAGGTACTGCTTCCACCAGAGGTACTTCTGCATCCCAAGCACAGCCAGGCCGTAGTAAGAGTACATGATGATGTGGACGAAGTTGTTCATCCAACCAGTGAAGAACACTGCATAAACGGATGAAGGCGGCAGGGATGGGGATGAATCAAATATGATGTAAATATGCTTTATCATTGAAATATTACAAAATATTATCATGATCTATGGCTAATTATATTCATTGTGTGTATCCGGTTGTAAGAAATCTGAGACTCCAAACCTTTCCACAACAAAAGGACCTACACATGACTTCACTTGAAATTGTGAAAATATTGGCAATGAATTTCACTTCATCGACTTCAGGAGGCTAAATCAAACGGCTACATGGGCGTGTTTTAATAATACATCCATGCCAATCCAAGTGGAACTTATTTTTACTCCCACCATCGAAGATCGGAGGAGGTTATATTTTCACCTTTGAAAATGACTACTTATGGTTCGATTACTTATGGGCCAAGGAACAGTTTGATTGTGGCGCAAAACGTGGTCTTAAAAAGCATTTTTTAATTGTTTTTAATTTAAAAATAATTAAAAATTTCTTATAAAAATAAGAATTAAACAATGATTAAATTCAAAAAATAGTCTACAGCCAATTAAGCACTGAAGATTGAAGATTTAGCTTGGGCTGTAGCTGAGACCTTTTGGTGTGGCGGAGGAATGCGCTCTACTGAGTGCCCTCTAGTTCTTTAAGTGGTGTAGAGCCAAGAGGCATAGCTAGTTTGTAGCTATAGTTAGTTTTAGATACTTTTGCTACATTGTGTTGTGTGGGTTGGGAATTGTTGAAGCTCAGGTGGTCAAATACATGTGATAATATTACCTTTTTATATCTTGATTTATACATTTTTGTCTAGAAGAAGTCATTGTGGGTTCTGACTTGTGGACTTCAGGGATTGTGTCAGAACCCGAGTAAATGATATTTCCAGGACTTTTAAACTGCGTGGTGACTTACACTGTCCACCGGCAAAATGCTTCACTTCAGCCCACGAGAAAAGGATCATGGAGCCGTGGTGAAAGATGTGGAGATAGGTCAACTGACTATTCTTCTTTCTCAGGATGATGCACACCTGCAGGGAGGAACGGGCAGTGGTTAAACCCAACAGTCTTTAGGAGTTAGTGAAGTCAATCAGGGAATTATTTTAAATCCAAACAGTTGTTTGCACCGTGTCACTTAGTTCTATGAGCTTGGAGAAAAAAAACCCACCAGCACACGTTGGCCATCTAGTGAAACAAACACAAACATTTTTTGTGTATTTATCAAAATGTTCCCCAAGGGGGCTTAATCAATGAATGGTTCCAGACTCCAATAATACATGTGTGCACTGTGGCAAATGATGGCCAAAAAAATCCCCGAATTGACCATACTTCCACTAGTTTCTTACCCTCATCGCCAGTGGGCTTGTGCTGTAGTCTACTGGCTGACAGAGGTAGCTGTAACCGGACAACCAGGATGTGACCAGGAACTGGAAACATGAAATGGGTCAATGACGTTACATATGTCAACTTTGGTGTCCAGAATCTGAATCAGAATGCCTTTATTGTCATGTACAACTAAAATTGTGTAAAAATGTAAATACACATTTATAATAACACTACAAAGGCCTGTAATCTCCCCTGGTTATTAATATATGAAAATTATAATTATAGGCAATGGGAATTTACAAGTACAAACATGTCAAACTGATACTCAAAATCTGAAAGCAAAAATGCAAAAAAATATACAATATACAATATTACAATTCAATCAAGTATGAAAACACCTCTTCTGGCATACTTGTGTTGGTATATGTATGCCCTTTTCCTTTATTTTTGATGAAATTAACATTTTTGAAGCAGTACATGATTGTGGGGGTCAAACTATTACTATATATAAACTGCTCATCATGTTTATATAGTAAATAAAGAATAAATGATAATCCATTACCCTGAATGATTTTTTTTGTAGAATAATAAATATAATAAATTATTTTATTCATAATTAAAAGGAATGGATTTCATTCTGGTGACTAAACGATAGATATATTGAACAAAAATGTATATGAATTCAGGAACAGCCTGACTCCCAAGATGGGAGAGCAAAACTGCAAAAAGTCCCATCGTATAAACAAGGTGTATTACATGTTTCTACTTTTCAGTTTGTGTGTCTATGCCAAAATATAACATTCACAGGTCACCACATTCATATGTTTTCAGGTATTAATCATATTGTATTTTATATACAATTTGGGGGGACTTGGGATTCATTGCCAATGGCTGTTTCCTGTAATGGTTGTGTACATATGACAAATAGTGAACCTTGAATTTTTGATATTAGAATATAGTTACACTATACTGAAAACCACCTATCAATATTACCAAGGAAGTGTATATATATTGTATAATAATAAAGTCAGATAAAGTTTGAAACATGAAAAAGCATCCAAATGGCATACAAACCTCGCGGAACATGTAAACAGAGAGCCAGACCATCAGACAATTGTAAACAATGAGAACAGCTGACAGGTCAAATGGTTTCCTGGGTTTCATCAGGTAGGGGCCAACCAAGATCACACAGAGGAAGGCCAGGAAAATGACTACCACTGGGATTGGAGAGTACACCATTAGCCATGGGTCCGTCCTCTTATCTGGAAAGATAATAGAATAGTCATTGGGCTGACCCAGCATCATCAGTGAGCACACAGGAGTACTTCTGGAACACCCGGTGACTCTATGCTTCCGGCTGAATAGCTAAAAGAGCATGTTAACCCCACACATTTACTCCTGTCCTGAACTTCTCTTCTTGGCTCAGTCATCGCCACACTGCCGAGGGCACAGGAGACCAGAGGCCTGCTCTCCATTACCCAATTTCCTGTAATTATTCACCATCATTCTGGAGCCACTGAGTTATGGAGCCCCCAGAATCACCAACAGGCCGCTCTTGATAACTTTTATCTTGTGCTCAAATGTGTTAGTGCCCATTCCGGATCACCCACAAGAAGCCTTTATGACAATGAATGGCATGTGTTTGAAAAGTTCTGTGCTAGCCGAATTCACGCACATGACTATTCCAGTATATATTATTCGCTGCCAGTAATTGTATTATTCTTACAGAAACTGCTGAGCGAGGGCTTGGCGTTCTACGGCATTCATTTTACCCTGCAAATATCGGGTTGTAAAAGTCAACAGTGGGCCAACAGGCCAACCGTCTGTCAGCCAAGCTATGCAGGGTGCACTGCACGGCGATTTGATTTCAAGGGATTTATCGACTATGCTGGAGGCATGGGGTTCTCGTTTTGGTTTCTTCGTTTCATGTGAAGGATACATTTGATTTGATTTTATTATGCGTTTTGTTCACGCCTTGCCCTAATGTTCAGTATATGCCTTTGGCAACTGGCAGTAGCCTAGTGCATCTACCCAGTTGTATCGTTATGTATTGGCACTAGACACCACGCTTACAAAATATGTTAAACATGTTATAGCAAAAAAACACTATGCACTAAAAACACTATTGACTATAGATTAAACAAAACTCTAAAATAAATTGGCCTACCTCCATTCTCCAATATCCACTGGTAGATGGAGAGGATGAGCTTCAAAGCAGTGTCCATCTAAGGTTAGTAAATCTAGCTCATCTGCAGAAATCTTCTGTAATTGAGCTCAAAGGAATGTTGATCTACCAGTTGATCAAAACCACCCCCCCTCATCGTTCCTTCTACAAGGAAATAGTGTGGATTAATTCATTATTAATTAATTAATTGTGAAAATTGAATATCATTAATTATCATGAATACAGTGCAGCACAGTGCAGTGGCTGTAATGAATCTAGAAAGTCCAGCAAAAGTATGATAATGTAATGTAATGTAATATTAGATTCCAAATTTATTGTCATTGCACAAGTACAGTACAGGGAAAATAATTTGGCATCTAACCAGAGTGCAAATGTTATAGTAAAGTGCATGTTAATATATCATTTACTATCGTAATAAGATGTAAAGACAGTCTACTAGGTATAAAGACGGTATAAAATAACTTATAGAGTATGTATAAGATATGTGCAGAATTATAGGTATATATATACACAGGTAAGTATACAAGTATTCAACAGGTAGTAAGCAGGGGTATGCAGTTGTATCGACAGCTGAGGGGAAGAAGCTGTTCCTGAGCCTGCTTGACTTGGAACAAAGGTTCCTGTAGCGCCTCCCAGAGGTGAGGATGGCAAACAGTCCATGGTTGGGGTGAGAGGTGTCTTGGACAATTTTACGTGCCTTCTTCAGACACCGTTTGTGGCGAGTAGTCTTTATTGCAGGGAGTGGTTATCCCCCGATGCGTTGGGCCCTCTCACCCTCTGCAGCGCTTTCCTGTCAGAAACAGTGCAGTTGCCGTACCACACTGTGATGCAGTTGGTGAGGATGCTTTCAATGGCACACCGGTAAAAGTTAACCAGAATCTGAGGTGACAGGTGGGCTTTCCTCAGTCTCCTCAGGAAGAAGAGATGCTGGTGAGCCTTCTTTACCAGGGAGGCAGTGTTGAGGGTCCAAGAGAGGTCCTCGGAGATGTGGACCCCCAGGAATTTGAAGCTGGAGTCACGCTCGACCTCCGCACCGTTGATGAGGATGTGGCCGTGCACGCCAGGTCTGGTCTTTCTGAAGTCCACGATCTTCTTCCTTGGTCTTCTTGGTGTTAAGAGCCAGATTGTTGTCGGTGCACAACACCACCAGGTGCTAATATGGATGACAATGTTATGATAATGGCAGCACTCCTAGCAGTTCAATTGGCAAACTGCCTGTGGATAAACAATGCTGTGTGATATGTAGGGGTTGCGGTCCTATGTTATTCCGACATCTTGTTCTAAAGATCTCCTCAATGCATGGAAGTGCACTCCCGATGATCTTTTCGGCCGTCCTCACGACCCTCTGGATGGCTTCCTTGTCCAGTGCAGTGGTGTTGCCGTACCACACAGTGACGCCACTCGTCAGGACGCTCTCAACAGTGCCACGGTAGAAGTTCAACAGCCACGGTTTGCCTATGCTGCTTCTCCTGAGACACCGCATGGCATAGAGAAACTGGTGTGCCTTCTTCAGCATGACATCCGTGTTGCGGGTCCACACCAGGTCGTCGGAGATCTGTAGTCCAAGGAAACGGAAGCAGCTGATGATTTCAAACCGGTGTGGAATCCAGGCTGATGGTGGAGTGGGTGCCCTGGTGGCTCCTGAAGTCCACGATGAGCTCCTTAGTCTTGCTGACATTCAGTGCAAAGACAACTCATCTCTGTATTTAGGCTAGAGCTGGGCAATATATCGATATTGTATCGATATTGATGATTCTAGATGTCGTCTTATATTTTGGATGTTGTAATATTGTGATACATATAAAGTGTTGGTTTAAAAGGCTGTGTAACGTGATGCCCTTTTCTGAACTTAACAGCCTTCACCCACTTATTATTATATCCACATTACTGAGTACATGTTTAGTGAAAGCACCAATAGTCATCTCTACAATATTGAGGTATTTGGTTAATAATATAATCATTTGATATTTTCTATATCGCCCAGCCCTAATTGCTGCTATACATGAAACTGGTTTATGTTTGCCTAAAACTTGCCAAAAAAACATAAATATCTTTGATTACCTTTCATATTAAGGTCTCCAGCTCACTTACTCAAGTGAACTTGACCCCTAGAGGTCAATTACAGGTTGCCTTACTTTCTGTGGTGCTGGCACCTTTAACTTGATAATTTTAGTAGCCTGTAATACCCTGATTCATATAAAATAGACAGAGACCAGATGTCTCTCTTTCTCTTTGAATCTTCTGATGACCTCTTGGTGAGGGATTGCATAACTTCTTGTCAGGCTAGAGCCACCAAATGTATAATGTGTTGCATTTCCTTGAGGCCCTCTTTTAGATGGCCCCAGGTCTCTGGCTTGCTCCCAAATGTCTTCGACCCTGAGGTCACCTGCTAACTACATCACCTCCTCTAGGGCTATTAACCCTGTGTTGATCGTTTTAGTAGTCTTTTTTAAATCATTTTCGTCTGTGTCATTGTCACCGTGTCAAATGTGTCATTGTATACCCATTCGCGCACATTAGCAATTATTGTGTCCATTTCCTAAATAGCATACCAAATATTGGCCTAAAACAGTAAACACTGAAGTGTCTAAAAACAATTATTTATTTAGTGTCAAACTAGTCCAACCTGTGCTTAAAAGATGCTTTCCAGTTCATGAGGGGATGGCAAACGGCTAGTCACTCTCCAAATGCACTACAGCGTATAGTACGGTAAACGTGTGAAACCGCTAAAAGAGTGTTTCACGATTCCTCTTCGGTCTTGAAGAAGGAGTTGAGTGACAGCTGCTTTGTTCTGCTGGCTGTACCGAGTTTGGTCTTTTTAGAGGCAGACGACTTGTTGTTTCCCATTTTCACAACCGCAGACTTCTTTCTCTTGCCATCCTATAATACAAACACATGCTTTTTAAAAAACGCCTAGATGCGTGTAGAAATGGCCAGATTATTCATGAATAAAATGTACATCGATTATTTGTTTACACGGGTAATTACCTAACCATGCAACTGAATACCGGTAACACAATTACTGAAAACAAAAATGATTTACCTTTAAAGTTTGCACCTTATGACTTCCCGTAGTTTCATACAGCTTTAGGATCTGCAGGAGTGGACACAGTCATCCCATGGCAAAGCTTTATGTGAATGCAATGCCATTGAAATACAGTGGAGAGACATACCTTCTTCATCCCAGTGGAGACTGCCGCCTCGAGCAGAACAGGCCTGGTTAGCCACTGGAAGTTTTCACTTTGCATTTCTTTAGAGACGTGTTCGTCCTTCACACAAACACTGTACACGATGTACGTCTGGTGAATGTGGGAGAATATATGAACTACCTGCGGAAAAATAAATGATATGAAATCTAAATGCCCGTTCAAATGCTGACGATGGAACGTGGGTACACGTGGGCGGATCGACAGCCGACGAGGCGCTCACCTCGCCGACATAACGCAAAAGGTCCCCCTTGAACTCGACTCCCAAGACTCTTCCGACCTCGGCACACAGGGCTTCCCGCCGTTGGATTTCTGAATTCTCCTCATCCAGTAACATGCTGGGGAACTCCCACATCCCGGCCAGCAGACCTGTGGATGCACAACATCCAGAGAAGCACATGGATACACAAACAGAGAGAGAGAGAGAGAGAGAGAGATTGCAGATTTTGTTTCTCACAGCCACCATAGAATGAGGTACATTTTATTTTTTTATATAATTGAACAGGCTGACCTTTGTTTGGCCTCTGCGTGAGCAGATACTCGTCCTCTCCGTCTCCGCCGGGTCGGAGCGCCACACAGGTGAGGGTGTGTTCAACGCGCGGGGCCTTCTTCGCAGGCTTTCTAGGGAAGTTGTGGACACCCAGCTCATCCAGCCAGGGCTCCGCTGGGCACAAGGTGCACGATGCAGGGGCCGCTGGATGGAGGAAGGAGGAGGGGGGCAAGTTGACTAAGAGGATGAACAGGATTACACTTCACAAATAGGACAGGGTTGGAGAACATCAAGAGCAAATCAAGACATGAATATCAATTAATAATACATCACATTTACATAAAATGTACAAAATAAATCGAAGACAAAAAAGCGAATAATAAACATAAATTGACATAGGCCTACACCCAAAAAGTAAACGGCCTGTTTATTTCCCCTAATGACGTTAAATATAAATAAGTATATAATAAATGTCAGACAGGTGAGGAGGAAGAGCCAGGATACTCACTGCATTCTTCTATATCAACCGGTGTTGCCGAGGACTTCCCCAGGAACTTCCTAGAGTTTGCCTCCTGCTTGATGTGAACCTGCACATAGATGCCAAGCTTTTCATTGTGGACCTGTGACGATGACTTTCAGCCCAGGTCTTCATCTCCAATAACTTTAGTGGCGAGAGGGAAGAGAGAGAGGGAGGGAGGGGCTTACGAGCATGCTTCTTTAACATGGCTTTAGTGGTGAGAGGGTGGGGCTTACGAGCATGCCTCGGTTACATGGCTTTTGTGGTGAGCGGCGAGAAAGAGGGAGGGGCTTGTGAGAGAGAGAGGGAGGGGCTTACGAGAGAGAGAGGGAGGGGCTTGCGAGCATGCCTTGGTTACATGGGTTTAGTGGTGAAAGGCGAAAGAGAGGGAGGGGCTTGCGAGAGAGAGGGATGGGCTTACGAGAGAGAGGGATGGGCTTACGAGAGAGAGGGATGGGCTTACGAGAGAGGGAGGGGCTTGCGAGAGAAAGGGAGGGGCTTGCGAGAGAAAGGGAGGGGCTTACGATAAAGGGATATCGGATCCCGCTAATGATCATATTTGTGATCATTGGTCAAAAAACAATGTATTGTCTTTATCTTTGTTCTTCGTTATTGTAGTTATAATTGACAGATATTGCCATAGCAGTGCAACTTGATCTTTTTCAAACATCGCTTCATTCAATTCATTCCACTTTAAGCCTCTGTTGAGAACGACTACTGAGTGAAGTGCAGGGCCACCTTGTGATAGGAGTGGCAGTGGGCCTGCAGAGGACACTGGTCACAGAGAGCTGCTTTAGGGGTGCAGACTCGGGCCCCCAGCTCCATCATGGCCTGGTTAAAGTCCCCTGGTCTCTCTGGGTCCACCACAGTATTAGCCAGACTCCTGGAAAGAATAAAAAAAAATACATCAACAAAAATATATACACACATATATATATAGTATTTGTATTGCTCTTTTGTAATATAAACAAATTAAACAAAAGGAACAGTTTTAATAACAGCCAAAATAAGCACGTGGGGGGGGGGGGGTTAAACAGTCCCAGAGGGGGGGGGGGGGGGGGGGGTGGGGGGGGGGGGGGGGGGGGGGTTAAACAGTCCCAGAGGGGGGGGGGGGGGGTTAAAGCGAGGGGGGGGGGGGGGGTCGCCAGAGGGGGGGGGGGGGGGGGGGGGGGGGGGGGGTTAAACAGTCCCAGAGGGGGGGGGGGGGGGGGGGGTTAAACAGTCCAGAGGGGGGGGGGGGGGGGGGGGGTTAAACAGTCCCAGAGGGGGGGGGGGGGGGGGTTAAACAGTCCAGAGGGGGGGGGGGGGGGGGTCGGGGGGGGGGGGGGGGTGGGGGGGGGGGGGGGGGTTAAACGAGGGGGGGGGGGGGGGTCGCCAGAGGGGGGGGGGGGGGGGGGGGTTAAACAGTCCCAGAGGGGGGGGGGGGGGGGGTTAAACAGTCCCAGAGGGGGGGGGGGGGGGGGTTAAACAGTCCCAGAGGGGGGGGGGGGGGGGTTAAACAGTCCCAGAGGGGGGGGGGGGGGGGGGTTAAACAGTCCCAGAGGGGGGGGGGGGGGGTTAAACAGTCCCAGAGGGGGGGGGGGGGGGGTTAAACAGTCCCAGAGGGGGGGGGGGGGGTTAAACAGTCCCAGAGGGGGGGGGGGGGGGTTAAACAGTCCCAGAGGGGGGGGGGGGGGGGGGTTAAACAGTCCCAGAGGGGGGGGGGGGGGGGGGGGGTTAAACAGTCCCAGAGGGGGGGGGGGGGGTTAAACAGTCCCAGAGGGGGGGGGGGGGGGGGTTAAACAGTCCCAGAGGGGGGGGGGGGGGGGGTTAAACAGTCCCAGAGGGGGGGGGGGGGGGTTAAACAGTCCCAGAGGGGGGGGGGGGGGGGGGGTTAAACAGTCCCAGAGGGGGGGGGGGGGGGGGGGGGTTAAACAGTCCCAGAGGGGGGGGGGGGGGGGGGGGGGGTGATGGACAAGGCCTAGGTAACATCTAAGCACTCTGAAAGGACAATGCATGGTGTGTAAGACTTGCTCACCACAGAGCCTCCGTCACAGCAGGGCTGGTGCTGTCTGCTCCGATGGCTCTCAGGCGACACAGCACTCGGATAACATTGCCGTCCACCACTCCCGAGACCTAAGGAGGGACAGTGCTCACCAGGTGAGAGGGAGACCGTGTCACTGTGTTACTGTCCTGTTGGCTGGACTGGGCTCTAGAGTGTTGGGATTCAGAGTGCAGTATGACGTTTGTCCCTGTTCCGTCTTTGAGCCATGGCCGATGAAGACAGTGATCTTGCTGGCTTCATTGGCACTGTACTGCCGACCTCAAGTGCAATTAACTGGTGCTGGAGGTTTCTCCAGACTTTGGCTGTGGACACCCTGGAAGACCTGAAATGTGTCCAGGAGGCAGATCCTGTTAATGTCCCGAGACAAACCAAAGCTAGAAAACAGATCGGGATGTGGTAAAGCGTTATGCAAGTATAGTGATTTTGTAAGTTGGTTGATTTTGTAAGTTTTCTCGGTGGGACTTCGCCCTTGGGCGGCAGTAGCTCAGTCTGTTGGGACATGGCTTGGGAACCGGATCAAATCCCAGACGGATCAAGTACGGAGTGAAAACTAGTACTTGGAGAAGGTGCCAGTTCGCCTCCTGGGCACTGCCAGGGTGTCCTTGAGCAAGGCTCAACTAGACCCCTACACTGCTCCCCCGGCGCTGCAAATAAAAAATAGCTGCCCACTACTCCTAATACTAGTATGTGTTAAATGCAGAGAAACAAATGTCCCTTTGTGTGTGTAATCTATGTGACCAATAAAGAGGATTCAATCCTCCAGAATTAGATTAAGATGTAAAAACGTACTCAATGTGTCTTGCATCCAGCAGAAAGGAATGCCAGTGAGATTTTTGCCCTCCCCCCAGAACTGAGCCAGAAAGGCCTGGAGCAACACCCAGAGGAATGATGGCAGGTCTATCCAAATGCCATGCAGGGACAAATCATCACAAGCATGTGTGACAAAACGCCTGGGGTGACGGCCTATTTTCTAATGAGTATCGGACCCATGTTGTATGGACTTCAGCCACCTATACCCGATACCACACAATAGGCCAGTATCGGACTACCGATCCCTAGGATGAGTTCACTTTCTTAGGGAATGCACCAATTGTGGATACACCAATCCTATCAACATATTAGCAATGGATAAAAACTGTGCGTGAGTGTGTGCGTGTTGCGTGACCTCTGACCTCTCCCAGTGCAATAGAGCCGATTGCTCCAGCAGTGTAGCGTCCGACACCAGGCAACTGTTTCAGCAGGCTCTCCACCGTCCTGGGCATCTGACCCTTCAACTCCGTGACCACCTTACATACAGAGAAACATCCACATGACCACCAAGGACCCCCATGTAGTACGTCTACTCACTATTCATGTTTTACTGCTCCTGTAATTGTGACACTTGACACTTCTATGCTTTATTAATGATTTTATGTGATTTATTTGAGTTCATTGCAATTACTTTTTGATATCATCATGGCTTTAAGGTGCATAAAGTATCTTTGATCCTTAGAAAACTGCTTAATAAAAGAAATGATTGTAGCTTTTAATAGAGAATACATTCAGTATCACTGACATGATGATCATTTTAACTTTGTATATTTTAATATTGAAATACTTACAACAATATAGAAACATTTGCACTGCAGTCAGTAATTTGAACAGAGTATATTGAAGTAATATTGTACATTGAAGTTACTCAAATGCATGCCATTCATTTAAAATGTATGCATGCACCATGTGAGTGTGCAATAGAAGCTAAACACACAAACACACACTCACTCACTCACTCACACTCACTCACTCACTCACACACCTTCTGAGCTCCTTCGTGCAGTCTCTTTCCTCGCGAGTAGTAGCCAAGTCCCGCCCACATTTGATTGACTTCCTGTTTATCAAGGTGAATGACAAAAAGGTGTAGAATCGTTCTGAAACAATTGCAATCCATATGAATAGTCTTATGTGCAGTGGGTTGTTCTCTTGGGGGTTCACCTCCAATGAAGCCGCTGCCAGATCCCGCGCCGTCGGCCATCTCTGGAGTATCATATTTAATAAACCTTTTGAAATCATGCTCACAATATTTATAGTATATAGTAATGTGTTGAATAAGCTTCACAAAAAAGGTGATGATAGTGAACATTTGGTCTGTTTTGCTTACCTTCATCCATTTGTTGTAATAATTGATTACAGTGGCAACCTGCGTCTGCTGCAGCATGATCTCTGAGACCCACACTGTAAGCCAACACACACTGGTGTCAAATAATACAACTGGGGAAGGGTTTGATTTTGGCTGGGGGAAATCGAAGATTGAAAGATGCTTTGGATGAAAGCATCCACCAAAACGGCATAGGATAGGAGGGCTCTTACCTGCATATGTTCTGATGTTAAGGTCTGGCTCTTCTAATGCCTGCAAGAACACAATATGAAGCACCTTTAGATACCAACAATGGTCTTGCAGGTATTTCTGATTCTGTTATCTTGGTGTCTACAATGAATGTTGTGGACGTTACGACTGTCTTTACCACGGTCCTCCACGGTAGCGTTCTCTTCTCCTTGTCATACCATCTGAGGAGCCGTGGTCGTATCTTCAGCACATCAGCGGGCTGACGGAAGGTGTGGTATGTGGTTGGAGAACAGGGATTTGTGTCTTCTTCTGCAAAGAAAAAAAAAAAAGAAGCACTTGTTTACATTGCAATTGCATTTTCTGTCCATGTACATTCCCCGGCTCCTCCTAGCAAAAACTGTCGAGGTGTCCTTGAGGAAGACCCTAACCCTAAACTGCTCCCCGGGCGCTGTATGAATAGCTGCCCACTGCTCCTAATACTAGGATGGGTTAAATGCAGAGAACACGTTTCACTGTATGTCTTCATGTATGTGACCAATAAAGAGGATTCAATCCTCACGATTTGTTTGTTGTTGTTGTTATGCTCTCTAGAACGCTGCACGAGTTACAAAAGTATTAATAACCTAATAATAGCTTCAATCGGTGTGTTGTGTTGATACAGTCACAGACCTACTTGAATATACAACTGTTCAGTATGTTGCTTCAGTACGCCCGGAGGACACGGAGCATAGGAGTTACACAACAGCTTACAAAACAACGTAACATCGCGTCAATGAGATGACATAACATGACCTAACTCTGAACTCTGCTGACTATTCAACATCAATGTCTTCAACTGCCTTGCACTGTAATTACAACTCCCTACCTCTACCTATAGTTTACATATTTACTGTTTACCAGTGGTGAAGCGTCAGGGCCTTCAAGGTATTCAGAGAAGACCCTGGAACTCTCAGATGAAACCAAAAAAATCGAATTAATTGTATTAATAAAATGTAATACAATTTAATAAAATGTAATACAATTTAAATAAAATGAATAAATGAGAATCGTATCCGTGTTGTTATCTGTTATATTACAGTTACGTTGATTTGTTTGTCTTTCTCGGTCCATGCACGACGCATTTGAGTGGTTTTGTGTTGGAAAAACAATGCAACCAATCAGATATTTTTCTGGGTTGCTGGGAAGAATATCCTTCAACCAAAGTACTCCCGCATACTTTGGCCCTTAGACTGAATGAGAGCGTACGTTTGGATTGACAATTTGATCAACCAATCATATAGTGATTTGTAGCCAATGGGTGTATTCTTTCAGATTTCCCCACAGCTCAATAGGGAGCTAGAAGGTATACTGGCTGGAGCGAGAGGGGATCTAGCGTAGTGCTACGTTGTTTCTACGTAGGATTTTACGTCAAAATGGCAACAGGCGAAGATGATGTCGTTGCGGATTTATTGTCGGAACCATTTTCAAGACGACCATTCAATGTAAAGATGGACATTATTAAAAAAGGCCAACGTCTGACAATCTTGAGCTGAATCAAGTTGTTAAAGCAGATTATGTTCGCCATTTTCAGGCTAGCAACTGGGAAAGATACCCGTGGCTAACGGGCTCTACTAGCCACAAGAGGCTCTACTAGCCACAAGAGGCTCTACTAGCCACAAGAGGCTCTACTAGCCACAAGAGGCTCTACTGCTGGGACCGACCAGAGGGCAGGGAATTGGAAAGGCAACTTATTTTGGATCTGAAAAGCGATCAGCTTTATGACCTGATGGTGGTCGGACAATTGATCCAGAAGGACAGGAGAATGGATTTGGTCTTTAAGTGAACATCATTGGTGAGTGAGACTCATTTGTCTTTGCTGGTTTTGTCTCAGTGTTGCGTCTCGTTGAGCTGGTTGTTGCATTTTGTTTCCACACACTTGTTGACTGATTAGTTAATGGCTGACTTGGGTTTGTTAAGCATTGTTGTGCATTTAAATTGAGAGTTTGGACTTGATCTTTCTTTGCATCGCTTAACGTGAAAAGACTTAACGTAACTAAGAGTACAAACGCGTCAATAATCACCTAATTTGCGTATGTCTTGTCATTAGCACTTTCACCTTTTCACTTACATTTTGACAGGTGAAAGTGCCAATGACAAGTGGTCTACAGCAGGGGTTCCCAAAGTGGGGGTCGCGAGATGATTTCAGAATCCTCTTGATGTGACCATGAGGTTTTTATTTAATATTTTTTATTATAATTTGTATTATTATTATTATTATTGTTAATAATAACGTGTGCATAGATATTTTTATTATGTAAGTCTGTTTAATATGTAAGGGTGACGAATAAAGGAATTCTGATTCCGACAGATTCACGACAGTATCATTTGTTTTTCACACGCGATTACCCCCCCCCCCCCACCCTTGGACTTCACGTTGGATCCCCCCCCCCTTGGACTTCACGATGTTCGCGATGGTGAAGATCTGTGCACACGTTGTTTTTAATGTTCCAGTCCCTCCGGTGATTGTGGGGGGGGTCGACCGTCTCTAGCGCTGTTATGTTGGGGGTCGCGGGCTGAAAAGTTGGGGAACCCCTGGTCTACAGAAGGTCCAGTTGTGATAGACACGCTTCGCCACTGCTGTTTACATACCTGTATGATAAGCATGTACATTTTTTACTGTACTTTAGCGTATATCTAATTAATCTTCAACTGTTGATATAACTGCATACCCCTGCTCAATATACATTTATATATATATATTTATCTTGATATAACTGCATACCCCTGCTCACTACCTGTTGATACTTGTATACTTACCTATATATATATATATATATATATATATATATATATATATATATATATATATATATATATATATATATATATATATATATATATATATATATCATAATCTGCACATATCTCATACATACATACATATACGTTATTTTATACCTGTTTTTTGTTATTTTATACCTGTTTTTAAATCTTATTTAACCATGCACTTTACTGCAACATTTGCACTCTGGTTAGATGCCAAATTATTTTCGCTGTACAGTACTGGTGCTGTGCAATGACAATACATTTGAATCTAATGTAATCTAATCTACATGATGGAAGTACCTATTTTTACAGCTTCCTTCATCCTTTTCCGGGGTGTTTTCGTTGTTGCTATCCTAGTACAGGTGGGTGTCTTCTCTTTCTGCACAGCCGAACGCAACTTTCTCATACTGTTCATTGTTAACGCTACTTACTAATACACCCGTGTGTGCGTTGAGGCGATTTGATACTCGTTGGCTGCACCCACCGCACACACCGTCACCATGCATTAAAGTTCCCGCCAGCAAGGCGGAGCGAGCGTTTTTTGACCAATCGCCGTTACTTCCGGAATGAGGACCCAGTGGTACGCCTCTCTAGAGCCCATGACACATAAGATGTAAACATACGCCACTTGGCTGCTGAATATGTGAAGCCAACACTGGAGCATAGACCATTTAGAGTGAATGGTGGTTGCCAATTACGCCTCATGTACTAGCTGCGTTCACGTATCTAGCGATACTGTCCAATTAATCTGATAACTTTTAAAGACAGATTCTCATTTTATAGCATTTAGCTCCGTTCACCCCCATGCTAATGTCTAATCTCTACCACGCCCCCCTGGTGTTCAAACATGGCATTGCAGTCTATTTCCTGTTGCATCACGGTCAACGGGAACTACAGGATTGCTCTCTCTCTCAATGAGAGTTGATGTAGGACGTATAATAAAGCCTGGTAATTAAACTACATAGAGAAAATAAGTGAACAAAGGTGACATAAGTAATTTCCGATTTGGAAAGTTAATTTAATATAATAAAAGGCACAATATCAAATATGTAATTCGTGTGGATGGTAATGGTAATGGATGCTTTTTATATAGCGCTTTTATCCAAAGCGCTTTACAAGTCATGCCTCACATTCACCCATTCATACACCGACGGCGGAGTCAGCCATGCAAGGAGACAGCCAGCACGTCAGGAGCAGTTAGGGTTAGGGTGTCTTGCTCAAGGACACCTCGACAGTTTTTGCTAGGAGGAGCCGGGGGATCGAACGAGCGACCTTTCGGTTGTGAGGCGACCACTCTACCTCCTGAGCTATACTGCCGGATGGGTGTTCCTCTTGTCAATCTGCAAATCTGGAATGTAAAGAAGCAAAAACCAACAACTGAGATGAAGTCCTACATTAGTTCATTAATAAATGTTCTGCCCAATAGACCATACATAATGTTAAGTTAAGGGATACATTGCCATTACCTTTGGGTGTGTTGACGTTATTCGATAGCAGCACTTCTGCCTGGAATTCATCTATGTGTGCATGCAATGTGTCAGGATTGCTCTGCAAATACACAAAGATTATTAAACTGGCATTAAACTGCAACAACTTTTAATTTTAATATAACACTGCAATCCTACCATGAAAGTCGCAAAGAGTGTAGATCCCATTCCCCCAATGACATGTTCTGTTAGAGCTGGGTATGTGTTGACGAAGTGCTGGAGAGAGGAACAGAGATCAGCACAAATATGAAGGTTGTTGTCTCCATGTCTGTATTTAGATGATTATTTACTCACATTGGTTATGTCAATATGTGTGTGTGTGTGTGTGTGTGTGTGTAGTTGTACAACTCTAAAACTGCATTACAATAAAGAACAATAATTCATAGAAACCAACAAAGGGGACTAATCTAATCTGTATAGTGCATTGTGTCTTATACACAACGCAGCATTCACAGGAATAACTCACTGGCAATTGTCTGTATTATAAGCCAAAGAAAAAAACACTATTTTGTTTGTACATGCATGTGTGTATACCATCAGAGCACGGCTGGCTTGTATCTGTGTATCACGGTGTTCCCTGGTAGCCATAGCATACAGTAAATAATGGACCACTTGAAGAGACAGCAGTTCCTTAGAGATATCTTCACTCGACTGGGCCAGAAAACTGTGGAACAGGAGCACAGGGTTAATTCAAATCGGGAATCTCTAGACATAAGCGTCCTATAATGTGCTGTATTTGGTCATTTAGTGCTAACCCAGTGATACCAAATCAATATGTAAAGCATACATTACATATAAAACTGTCCACACCGTATAGCTTTGGCTGCAGCTGCTTGTTGGACAAACACAGGAAGAGAGGTTGTCGTCTCTGCCATCTCAGGGTCTGGTGGAATCACATATTTACATATAGACACTATTATTATAAACTGTATTACTTATCATGCACTTTACCACGTTTGCAATGTGTAACACAATCAGATTCTTCAATTTTGTATAGACAAAAAGTATAAAACAAAATTGTATTTTTGAACAGTATTTTAGACCAGCTTTGTTGTATAGTCTATTATTGTTCTTATTGTGTGGTCCGTTGACCATCTCCCAGACTGAGTGTATGATACTGTTAACTGATAGTGCCTCTCCAGTTGATTACAATAGCACCGACTGTAGGTTGTAAGGTGGGATTTAACCTTCTGGCATCGGGTGCAGATTGGCTCCCTTCTGGCTTGGCTTCAACAGAGCCACCAACCCACTGAGTAGCACTGGTCTCAGCTCATACTGGCTCAGATCCAGGGTGAGACCAATAGCTGGAGGGCAGAGAGAGGTGGAACACGGTTTAGACAGATGTTTGCTGGGGGGGTTCAGATGAGACACAAGCTGGCATTGAACGTGCCTTCAGATGCCTAATCATGTGTCCCAACAACAACAACAAAATAAAGAACTGGATGTGTGCGGATGAAAATGAAGAAATGTATGCAATGTAACTCTTTGGAGCATTAGCACCAATGAACCTCCTCTAAAAGTGTTTTTTTTTCAAAGACAGGCTCAGACTGTTGACTATTACTGTTGACAACAAGAATCCCTACAGAGAAATATAACTTATTTATACTTTTACTTAATGCAGTCTGTTTGTGTCTAATCAGGTCTCACTTAAGGAGATGTCTTCCGCTGAAAACGTACTGTCCCCGCAAGCCATATCTTTCCCCACTCCCACTACTACACACGGTACCTGTAACTGCTAGATAATGTTACCTTACCTTCATTCTGCACCTCGTAGTGCGGAGACCTGAGCACGACTAGCAGTGGCTCTATGATGCTTGGATGGGCCGTCTTTAATTCAGACTGTGGGAGGGAATGACGCCAGAACAATTCAGCTCTGCTCAAATGCACTAAAATACCAACAGCTGAAGAAGTTCAGATCAGTGTATTGAGAAACCACTCATGGATGTCTGAACAGTTGTGTTGTATGTCTCAGTAGGTCTGTATTAGGTCTGGTCTTATGTGTCGGCATGTTTGTGTGTGCGGATATGTGCGTGACTGCATAATGCCTGTGTGTTCTTACATAATATTAGTGTTTGAGTCATTATGGACATATGTACCTGGACAGTGCGTAGAGTGCAGAGGACTCGCTGTAGGGCTTCAGTGGAGCAAGAGAGCATGAGGGCCACCAGACGGTTGTACACCTGGGGCTGGTGCTGGGCGTTCCCATGGGCCAGGGTCTCCAGCAGGACCTGGGCTGCTTCTTGCAAGCTGTCCAAGTGGGACATGGCCAGGCACTCGGCCACGGCCTTCACACCTGCATTGCATGCAAAACATACAAGAACATGTTATAACAACATACATCCTGTGTCATGGTAGTTTGAATCCCTGTTCGTATTTAGTGAGAGGCTGTAGACCTTGGCTTTTACAGATCATCTCTTTGTACTTGGGGCTGGCGAGGGAGATGGTTTGAAGCAGACGGAGAGCCTCCGCCCGGTCCTCCTCTGCAATATATTTCTGACCCAAGATATCCAGAAGGGTGAGAACCCCTCCATCCTCCAGGAACCCGAGGATATATTGATGACTGGGACAATGTGGAAAAAGGACATGTTAATGACTACGGCCCCTGATTCCTGAACACACATATAAATACTGGTCTGTCTCTCACTTGCTCGACGCTGACAGGAAAACTCCAATTGCTTTCAGCTGAAGGCCAATGCTTGTTGTTCCAAACATGTATCTGAATCGCCTACTAAGGAAATTACTTAGAAATCGACT
Organism: Muraenolepis orangiensis; assembly: GCA_027704905.1. Taxonomy (NCBI): domain Eukaryota; kingdom Metazoa; phylum Chordata; class Actinopteri; order Gadiformes; family Muraenolepididae; genus Muraenolepis; species Muraenolepis orangiensis. Next base: position 29,328,938 of record CM051004.1, on the reverse strand, counting down.
CATTGACAATGACGGCAATATGAATTAGCTTAAAGCCCAGCAGCACACGCCCAAAGAGGCTAAAGGATACGTCAATCTCATCCACGTAGTAAGGCGGCTCAGAAAAAGACTAGCGCCCAGGGCGAAGTCGGCCTCCAACTCATAGTACGTTTTCCCCTGGTTTTGAGCTACAAAAGTTTTCAAGACGTGACTGCGTACTGTTTCATCACCATGGTCCCATTCCTGAAGGAAACTCAACACTTTTCTGATGCCCTCTTCTGCTTTTTCTTCTTTTTCTCCTCCTTCTTCCCTTCCGTCTTCTCCTTCTCCTTCCCCTCCCTCTTCTTCTTCTCCTTCTTCCCCTTCTTCTTCTTGTTCATGTGTTGACATTGTTTTATTTGGTCACACGATGTGAATTGTAATGTAGTATAATTTCTACTCGGGTGGAATAAGAATCTTTCTCAGAGGTCCGGATACTAAGTTCAATGTCTTTATTGAACAAAGCATCAAATGAAAGCATCTGCTGCAGTGAAATGGAACCTGCCGTGCCACTTCGCAGACTGGCGACGCGCTCCTTTGCCAAACATTATATAGACAATAGCATCATAGTAACAAACATCAACTAATACTATTGGTCTGAGAGGTACAACCAGTATCCACTACTCTGGTTGGTCACGGTGTCTTCATTGTGACGTCACAAGTTTACAGGCTCAAACCCCCAGGGGGGAGGTCGTATCCCTGGCAACGCCTTTTGGTCGCCTCAACACGCACGGCCCTTACAATGCATACAGTATCACAGATAGTGTTTTAGTTTTATAATTAGTGTATAAAAATACACTACAGTAATTATATTAACGTTGATATTACAAGCAAGCTTAAATAACTACGAGTCTGCCCTGTGTCAACGTTATCGTCAATTTGTGTTTGCTGTATCTAAGCAACCCGGCCTGATTTCACATTCCGCTAGCGACACCTGCTGGCCATATGGAAGTGGTGTTCAGATGCTGGCCATTTATTAGGAGAATAATATTAATAATAATTTAATATGATCCAATTCCGAGAAGGCAAACAGCTAAAGCCTAATGCGTCGCCCTCCTTTATTTTCTTGTTCATTCCAAACCCTTATATGCAACATGCACATATGGAATTTGATAGACAATACCACACACTCAAACAAACAAACACTGAACTACTGAAAGAAGATGTAGGCTGACATGTATGTGCATATACAAAAAAGATAACAGCAAAACTGAATTTGAACACAGCGTTTCATTATTATTTGTTCAACACAAGAGTCAATTCAATTCATCCTTATCAAAATATGATGTATATTTGTAAAATACTACCGTCCATTTACAATGGACGGCTTTCTACATTATCAAATGCATTTTGTATTAAAATGCTTTCAAACATGGAACAGCCTTTGCAGCCTACTCTCTCTGTGGATAAATGCACTACTATTGGTATACTTACACCTATAGGGACATCTGATGTCATCTGACTATATTTACATAAGCAGACCTTGACAGAAGGCATACAATATGGCTTCCATATGTGTAGGCTGTGTAGCGTCTGCAGCCCACCATGACCTTCGACCTTGTAAAGTGCATTGTCCCAACAGAACACTAACACACGGTGTTTATAAAAACCCCAAAACATACAATTATTTTATAAAGCACTTCATAACTGTGGTCCCATCATTGTGCAGTCCAACACAGAACAAACTACATCACTGTAAACGATACACGGAGACATCATGACAATACAAAACAGCAATACAGTACAGCTACACTATCCATAACATACCTAGTCATGAAAAATACAAGTCATACAACAACAACAACAACATCAAACACGTGGAATGATTAATACAAGAGCACATTGGTTTAAGCGAGTAGCCGTAGCTGTCCTCTCGTCTTTCATCCACGCTGTCCCCTTTGGTTTGGACCGTGTCTTCTCCCTCTCTCTCCCTCCCTGGTGAGGACTGGGCTGGGGTCAGAAGTGGTAGGACAGGTGCTCGGCGAACCTGAAGGGCTTGGCCTCGTTGACGCTGCACAGCAGGTCCTGCATGCGTCGGGCCCGCCGCTCCTCCACCACCAGCCTGCGGGAGAGCTGCCGTGCTGCCTGCTGCTCCGCCCGCTTCTCCACCTGCTTTTGCTTCAGCCACCTTGGGAAGAGGCAGGAGGGAGGGGATGGAGGAGGGAGGGGGGGGGGGGATATTCAATCACGGCCGTGTCCGAAAGCGCAATGCATCATGGGTTACAGTGCAAAAATCTGTTGACGGTGCGTTATGGGTATTAAGTACTGCACTTTATAGGAGATATCAATTTGAATTGTGACACCCCAAACACTTGGACACGGCCTCAATCTGAAACTCACGAGGCAGGACCAACATTTCCTGTCTGGGATTAAATTAAGAACATCTAGTCTTATCTACTTGCCTGGGATGCCTTATATAAGATTTCATAAAAAAGTGAAGAAAGACCAACTCTTTAAAGGCCTGCTCGCATTCCTCCCGGTTGTGAAGGACGTAGCCGCTCTCCTCCTCCATCTTCTTCATCTCCTCCAGCTCCCTCTCTTTATGCTGCTGCTCCTGTTTCCTCCGCAGCCAGAACCTGAAGGCCTCCTCTCCGTCCCCGGTGTCTCTCTGCGCACAGCAGGTTTGTGGTTAAAGTCAAGCTGTGGATACTAACGTTTTTAACCTGCGGTTATTTTTCTGTAAAGTGCAAATGGCTGGCTATGGCATTGGGAACCATGTTAAGTCATCATTAAGTATCATACATATTATTATTAATTACAATTACAAGTTTCTTTCATTTAATTCATTGGAACTTTATTGAAGTAGTGTGGCTGTCGTGTGTGTGGCCGTTACTGTGCTGTTCTGTCTCTCCATCTCCTGTGCTCGATGGACCCTCCTCTCTTCTCGGAGCTGCTCTCTCTTCCTCTTCAGCCACGCTCGGAAGGCCACCTCGTTCTCCTGCCGCTTCTGCTCCTCTTCCTCCTGCTTCCTCTGCTCCGCCTGGCGGGGGAAAGTAGGGGAGAGGTGAAGGTACTACAATATCACTCAAATTACAAAACAATGTATTACACATCGAAACATCATCCAACCTTCACTTTAACCACTAACCACAAACTCTGTTGTGTTGTCTACCTCGCGCGCCAGCCTGCCTCTCCGCTCCTGGATCTTCTGCAGCATGTCCTTATGCTGTGGGGAGAGGGTGTACGTGGCCTGGCTTGGGCTCCCCGTGGCTGACTGCACCCGCCGCTTGGCTCCTTGCTTCTGGGTGCCTCTAAGACTGTGGCTGGCCGAGCTGGGCCTGTTCCGGGGCTGGGAAGGGGGTCTGGGGGCTCTCAGGCGCTCCAGACCCTGATGGGAGAGGGGACGAGGGAAGGTGCGCGTCTTGTTTAGGCCCGGAGACACCTCCTGTAGGTGAGGGGAGGAGCGGACGTTGTCCCTGGAGTGCTTGGCCAAGGGAGGAAGTAAACCGTGGCTCTCCACTTCCTTCAGACTCACCAGGTCAAACTTTCCATCTTTCTCCACCAGGACTCGCCCCTCTCTACTCCCCTCTCCTCCTACCTTCCCGAGCTCCAGGCTGTCACTGACAGACCATCCTGCAGCCCGGCTACTCCCCTCCCCTACTGCACTGTCCTTCCGCGGGGAGATGTTGAGCTCTGAAAGCCTCCCTGACACCTCCCCCTCCGCGCCTCTGTCTGTTGTTTTGCCCCCGACAGTTGCCGGCACTCCCTCTACCCCGCCCCTGCCGTCGGTCTGGGGCTGCTTGTGGTTCTGCTGGTATTCCAACGGTGGCACCACCAGGTCCACCAGCGTCTCCTTGAAATGCAGCCGCCGGTGCCTAGTGGCGTCCGGTGCCTCCTGGTCTCGCAGCTCCAGGTTGGCCTGCTGTATCTTGTCAAGGATGTACTTCTTCTCCTCGTCGGTCTGCTCGTCCGCACTCGCTCGTCCGCATCCGCACTCCGAGCCCGCCGGGGCCACGCCCGCCGGGCACGCCACGGGCCACGCCCACCGGGCCACGCCCACCGGCCCCCGGCGGGCGAGAGGTCGCTCCGGTCCGAGTCGTACACCAGAGGCTCCATGGGTGAGGGCCACCTCTCCTCTTCCTCAGCCTTGCCATCGTCAGCTGCCTGCACGTTTGCCTTCCTTCTCTTCTTCTCCTCTTTGGTGGTCCCTTCCTTCTCCAACTCCTCTAGCTCTTTGTCGATCTTGGCCTCGATGTCCTCGGAGTCGGGATCCTGGAAGATGACATCATAGTAAAACAATGAATGGACTGAAGTACTGAAAATAGCATCATCAACTCCAATGCCACCTGTTCCCACAAAAGATCAGGACTCAATCAACTTAATCAATATACAGATTTACATCTGTAGGTGGCATATATACAGTAGGATAGACTCTTTTGAGCATAGCGAAAGTATCTCATTGTGGGCGAGTGGAGCAGGTTTCACTTTGCAGCCCCGTGTGGGTAACTCAACACTAATCACTTTGTGTGTCCCAGGACATTGAGCTGTGTATTTTGGTGTGCGGTAAATACATTAGCAACCCACACACACACACCTGTGTAAACATTTTCAATGTAATGACATGTGAAAGGTTGGTTTTAACAACAGTTTGAGGGTTGAAGGCAACCGTCTACTCAATGAGAAACAATTAAGCTGATGGAAAACGTAAAGCAACATATTTAGGCCTTCACCCATTATTTGGGATACATAATGACACATCTCCAAAAAACAGCAGCATAGCTCTGGTCAAACATATTTCCAATTACTTTGTAGGCCTACTTTTTAATGCTTTTATTGTAAGCGACTTACAGTGAAGTCAGATGCACTAGCCTACATGTCCTTCATGAGGCATCTTGCTCGAGGATGCCTACAGGTATGTAGCGGACGTTAGGGGGATCGAACCCAGTACCATTCAAACACCTTATAGCCACTACTACACTATCCTGCTTACATACCTGGTCCTCACTGCGACTGTCTTCTGTGATCAACCAGTCGAGGTCCTTCTCAAAGTCATCTTCGTAGCCATCCTGGGCTTTGTCGAACATAACCTCACTCATCGTGGCAAAAACACCTGTAACAAAATACAAATACAAACATTGAATGGAGGAAGTGTAGGGTTTTTTGTGAGACTAAGCAGTTCAGTTCTTTCAGTTGCAGTTGCAGACGCTTGACTTGGATACCTGACCAGACACCTAATTAATTGCTATTGTTATTCGGCCTCGGACATATCAATTACTGGTCATTCGAACAAACAAAGTATTGTCTATCTTTTGTAAACCTGCTGTTTATTTTTGCGTTTGGTTATGTTGCCTTTAAGTATCTACAGCTCTCTAGTGGTTATAGAGAATATGTGTGGATATATTGTTCCTCAATAGTTCTACAGACAAGTCCAATGTAGTGGATGAAGTTATATAAACTACTCTAGAACAATAGACACACTGTTCAGGATGACAACATGCGAATGCCTATGTTTTCTATATTAAACAATAATAATAATAAAAATGAAAAATGGATAGGGTGGTGTTCTTTGGTCTAATATGCTCTGATCTGTCAAAAATACAATGCCACAATGATAGCATGAAACTCTTCGGAGCAAGTCTACAATAAAGCAAGCAGTCTGCAGTACAGGTAGGCCTACGGACGGTGAACATCATCTAAATAGCCTACATCTTATGAAGGACTTATCAAAAAAAGTCTACATTACTAGGGCCTATAGGTTCCATTGTATACAATGGATGTAATAATACATAAAATACAACTACATGGTCGGGGTTCAAAGTTCAGAGCAGCTTAAAGCACTAAACTCACCAGCACCTGTTGTTGTTGCGTCCTAATAGCGAGATGGGTGGAATGTATATGTTACAAAGTTCGTTCGGCGACTGGCCCGCATACTAGCAGCCCACTGTCTGTAACAGTTGGGCGCATAATCTTCTTGTAGTTCTTCTGCTCGTCTTGAGGGGTTTAATAGTCGTTACCATGGAGACCGACAACACGCTTCCCTTTCACACATGCGCAAAGGGAATGTGGGGCTTTTGCTTGTGCGTGTGTGTGTGTGTGTGTGTGTGTGTGTGTGTGTGTGTGTGTGTGTGTGTGTGTGTGTGTGTGTGTGTGTGTGTGTGTGTGTGTGTGTGTGTGTGTGTGTGTGTGTGTGTGTGTGTGTGTGTGTGTGCAACAAATCAACTGAAATCGGTTAGTTGTAGTGGAGGTTGAGGTGGTAGTGGTGGTGAGAGAGCCATTATTAAATGATATATATACTGTGTGAAAAGGGATCAGCGACATGCTTTCATGTGTTTTACACAGTGTAGCTCATGTTCCACCATGTGCCTAAACGGTCACCCTCTGACTCTTCCCACCTGTCGTACTGAGTGCTGAAAACTACATATCCCATAACTAGACCCGTCTGTACACTGGAACACGCCCCCTCGCGCTGTAGACGCTGGCACGTATGCAAGGCCAGCTCGCGATAAAAGTATTGCGTGATACAGTACGCAGTGGTTAGCACGTACACAGGAGACTGCTAATGGCTACTTTCGTGCTCAATTCAGTAAATAGATCGGCTCGGATAACTACAAAGCGATGCTTTAGTCCACACAAACTAAGTACATTGGCGCGAATACAAGACGTCAGCGTAACGCCGTTTCGTAGCGCTACGGTGCACCGGTGGAGTTCGCTTCTTGGGGCGAAATGGCTGTCCAGGGGAACCGGGGTACGGTTCATGTCACAGGGGGCTGCAGGCGGACACACACCCGGGCGAACGAGAAGGGCGGCGCTGGTGCTGGTTGGAGTTGGAGCAGCCGTGGTTGGATTCGTGGCCAACGCAAGTCACTTTCGGCGCGCTGAGATGGCAGCCGAAAGGGCCACTCAAGTCGCCGAGCAAGTGGATGACATCTTGGAGAAATGCAAGGGGTTCCTGACCCCTCCCGTGACTGATATCCAGGTGTTGCAGGAGAATAAAGGAGACATGTGCACACGAATGGAGATGCTGATTATGGAGACGCAGGCCGAGTTTGTCCGAGCCCTGGAGAAGGTGGATGGCGGCAAGTTCAAGGCAGACAGATGGCAGAGGAAGGAAGGCAAGTCCAGGGCTTTGGACAATTCCTGTGTCACGTTGCGTTTGACCCTTAATCAATTAATGAATGATTTGATTATGAAGCGTAATGTTATTGCTATTTATGTTTGTGTATTAGGTGGCGGAGGAATCAGCTGTGTGATACAGGATAGCAACGTGTTTGAGAAGGCAGGTGTGAACGTGTCTGTAGTGCATGGGCATCTGCCCGAGGAGGCTGCCAAGCAGATGAGGAGCAGAGGAAAGGTCCTCAAAGGAAAAGATGGTAAGCAGTTTGTATGTGGAGGTATGAAAGTATTGCTTGGGTTTGTTAATTTGCCTAGTAGTAAACATCTGTTTGCGTCTATGATCTATGATCTGGAGATTATTAATTAGGGTGCGAGTTATATATCATTGTCGTCCAACCACATAAGATGAGTAACAAGCACATTTGCAACTTATTACACACCTTGACTTGGACTTGATTGTCTGAATATATTCCCCTCCCCCAGGTGAACTGCCATTCTGTGCCATGGGTATCAGCTCAGTCATCCACCCGAAGAACCCTCACATCCCCACTGTGCACTTCAACTACCGCTACTTTGAGATCGAGGAAGACGACGGTGAGTGTGAAGCTTGGACATTGGGCGGTGGTGTTATGAAGACATCATTGAGTTGAATAATAAGGTGTGTGTGTGTGTGTGCGCGCGTGTGTGTGTGTGTGTGTGTGTGTGTGTTCTCTCCACACCAGGCTCTAAGCTGTGGTGGTTTGGTGGAGGCACTGACCTGACCCCTACCTATGTGAATGAAGAGGATGCCTTCCTCTTCCACAACACCCTAAAGGAGGCCTGTGACAAACACCACCCACAGTACTACCCTGACTTCAAGAAATGGTGCCCGTTTTTTTTTTGTCTATTAGTTGATGTTTACAAAGGTAAACATAGTGATCAGACTCCTGTTTACTCAAATGTGAGTAAATAGGAGCCTGTTCACTATGTTAACCTGTGTAAACCTAGTGAACAGGCTCCTATTTACTCACATTTGAGTTGTACTCTGTTAGGTTTTTCGTGTTTCACTGTGGGCGTGCTTGTACCACACACGCAAGCGTTTGCCACAATGGGTGTGTCCCTACTGGTAAAATATGATAAGACCGTTAGACAGTTTGATCGGAGCTGGTCAATCACTGATCTTGTGAGTCAATGATCTTGTGACTTTTTCTACAATCAGCAGTGCATTTGAAACCATGAACTGTCAACTTCACCTCTAGACGTTGAAGGCAAATTTGACCCTGATTATTGTATACTATACCAACAATAAGCAAAGAACTAACCCATGTTGTGCTCCTATGCCCCACAAACAATTTAGAGCTTCTTGAGGTTCTTTTTTGAGTTAAGAATAGCTACTAACTTCAGGTCAGGCATTGAGGGGGATTTTCTTTTAAAAATTTGGCTCTGAGAGTAGATACGGTTACTGTAAACTTTGTTATTGCTTTTCAAAGCAGAATATCAAGTAAGTGTACATGTAATATGGAGTCGGTTCACGAAGCGAGTGCTCCTCGGACCAAATGGGGTTTGTCATATAGGCTATGTGTGCGGCTTCACACAAGGGCTGGCGGGCTATGTGTTGGGTGTGGTCAAGCTACCGAAGCGTATCTGCCACAAGTGACTACAAACTGGTTCTCATCAGCTTATTCAACTTTCTGTTATCACACACGGCTGCTGCTACAAGGTCATGGTGGTCAAATACTACATCACTACAAGTATGTTGACAAACAAGGAATTTGTCTTTTCGACACAAAAGGGCAATACAAAACATACAAAAGAGCAGAGACGTGTACAATAACAAATTAGCATTTTACATGATGTACATATTTAACTATACAATTACTATACATATGCCACGACGACATTTGACACACTGACACAGATTGCTATGACTACACTATGCACCTACAACAATATGTTGCTTGTGTGTGTTTAAATGTGTATATTATGGTGGAAATGGACCATTGGACCTTGTGGGAATGGGAGTATTCCCCTCCTATAATGTCATGGTCGATGCCCGCCCCCCTCCCCCCCAGGTGTGACCAGTACTTCTACGTCCGCCACAGAGGAGAGACTAGGGGCATCGGGGGGATCTTCTTCGATGACCTGGACTCTCCCAGCCAGGAGGAGGCCTTCGGTTTCATCAAGAGCTGCACCAGCACAGTGGTACCGTGCTATCTTCCCCTGGTAAACAAACACCTGAACGACTCCTTCACTGCCGAAGAGAAGAACTGGCAGCAGCTACGCAGAGGACGGTGAGCAATGAAATATGTACTGATCTTGTTTGCTTGCTTGTTGTTGTGCCTCGTTTGCTCTCAAGCCATTGAAAGACCAGACCTCTGACATGAGGTCTGCCCGTTCCCCACCGCAGGTACGTCGAGTTTAACCTGGTGTACGACCGGGGAGTGAAGTTTGGCTTGGCCACCCCGGGCTCCAGAATCGAGAGCATCCTCATGTCGCTGCCCCTGACAGCCAAGTAAGAGGCTTGTTGTTGTGCTTGTATCAGCAAAATGAGGCCCACGTGTTGCGCAAGGGTGACTACTAACCTCTCGTTCCCAGGTGGGAGTACACGCACGAACCTGCCGAGGGATCCAAGGAGGCAGCGATGCTGGAGGTGTTGCGGACCCCTAAGGAGTGGGTGTGACCCGTCGCTAGGGGCACGACATCCAGAGATATGCCTTTTTTTTTTACATTATAATGACTTACACTTCTGCTTATTTGACAATGTGAAGTAAACACTGCTGTGTGATTGTTTGCACCACTATGCTTCCCACACTGGTATATCCACACTGGTATATCCGCCCCAAGATTTTTGCATATTGTATAATTGCTGATGCGTGGTTGCGTGGCTGGTTTTGTTGATCATGCCATATTATGTGGTTGGATTAAAGCAACCCTGAACCCTATTATTTAGCCAGTCATTATCATCCATTGCCTGTTGTTGAGCCTGACTTCTAAGGTGTTTCACTGGCTGTCTTTCTCTGATGTGCTAGACTGCTGAGAAGAGATAAGATTCACTTTATTTCTATATATTCTAAATACAAACTCATGTTAATACATATTTCAGTGTGCATTGTAGTTTCAGCTTAATGACTTAATATTTATTTGTTAATTACTTAAGTTAATAACAAGGTTTGTTATTGACCTTGTTTTAGTATGAATGTGATAAAGTAAGGTACTATTTCTAAAGTGTTGAATAAAATATACTGCCTCTGGGTTTCTGGATATGGCCATGTTTGGACAGTATTTTTAATACAAAGAATGATTCAAAGCATAATGGTCAACAAACCCACTTTTCAAATGCTTTATTACAAAAATCAAGCTTTAATATAGCCTAGGGATTTTTTTTTTTTTACATATCCTCTTGCATGTGTTCTTAAAAATGATTACACATTTACGTTAGATGAACTATATTTATATATATTTTGAGTGTTCAACTGATTCAACCATAATGGCTACATTGACCTGTACAACCCTGGCCAAGGTCATGGCAGCACAAAATAAAATAAAAACAATTAATCAAGTGCCATGGTTCACATATTCAGTGCTTTTAGAGTATCAAGTGTGAGAATATGTATGACATTTATCATCATGAATAAATATCTTGCAGATATGTTTGGCTTCTAGACTGTCCTCAGTATTGCATATTTACCTTGAACTGACTTTAGTTTGAGTTACGGTTATGTTAATTGCCATTCTAAACACCGAAACGTGTCCTCCCTCGTATCGATTAGAGATCGCTTGGTTTGTACACAAAGTGCCTTCACCTTCACCACTTAAAACAGCTACATTAGTATCAATGCATTTCAATATTTATGAGAGACATAAAAGTACATTGACACATACAGTATATATATATATATATATATATACTATATACACACACACAATTCTACATACACATGCTGAACTTGGCTCTCTGTCCACATGTAATACTGCATGGTTCTCTAAAGACCTGAACAGTATATTCTTCACTCATGGCTCCCCTTTAGGCCCTTATTCGTTCGCAAGCCACATTCAGAACGGGTCACAAGCCCAAGGTAACAAACTTGACTGGGAGGGAGGGGGTCACAGCAGGGAAGGAGGTGGTGGGGGGGGGGTGGAAGTCACAGCAGGGAAGGGGGGGGGGGTGGAGGTCACAGCAGGGAAGGGGGGGGGGGGTGGAGGTCACAGCAGGGAAGGAGGAGGTGGTTGGGGGGGAGGGTGGAGGTCACAGCAGGGAAGGAGGGGGGGGGGGTCACAGCAGGGAAGGAGGAGGTCACAGCAGGGAAGGAGGTGGGGTGGTGGAGGTCACAGCAGGGAAGGAGATGGTGGTGGAGGGGGGGGGGGGTTTCCGTGGTGGGAGTAAAATTTCAGTTTTCGTTAGTCAAGTAGGCGAGGGTCGACCTTCCCCATGCAAACAATGCCTTCCCCTTCCTACCCATGGCCATGCAAAGAGCAAGATCCATGCCAAACGAAAGACAGACAGACACACAACCATGTCACCACTTATATCATATATCACAATATCGTATAATCTTCTAGCAATTCTTTAAACCCCCACACGCATAGTTTTGACTTTATACACATTCCTATGACTTTTAGTTTCTGTCCACTTCATACACACGCACACACCATGCAGCCTGTGGGTTACCGGAGGGTCTTATTTTGGTGCATTCATTGGCTTTGTCTCTACTTCCTCAAAGATTGATTAGTGCAAGTTTCAACAGTGCTGGTTTTCAGACCAAAGTTCTTAAACAGTTTAATTGGCTAGAAGGTCTGTGTGTTATTTGTATCAACAGGGAAGGTCAATGGCACCATGATGAGTCGAGCTGAAGTTGGTTCCGAGAGTCTTGGTGTAGGTTGGGCGCCTGTCAGGATGTCCAGGAGAGAGCTGGTATCGGCTGACTAGCCGTGGCTGACGCTGAAGCCAGTATTCTTGACTATGTCCTCGTACTGCGGGGGAGGCTCTGTCTCCACGTGGACGTCTGTTTGGCCGACGGCCTCGTCATAAGATGGGGGCGGGTCTCCTGCGCTGGCTCTTCCTGATGCGAGTGCTGAGCTCTGATAGGCTGGGCTGCTGTGCGCGCTGAGCTCTGATTGGTCGCCATTGTGGTATTCCCGCCCCCACTGATCCATGGAGACCACTGACAGGCCGGCGTCGTAATGGGAGTGGCCGAGGCTGGGGCTGTGCTCCGACCGCTTACGGGAGTGGCAGTGCCACACGGTGATGGCTACCGCGGCAACAAGTAGCACAACCAATAGCAGCGGCAGGATCAGATAGAGGGAGTGGACTCCACCCATCACTGTCTCCATCCCTCCAGCTGGGGTGCTCTCCCGCACATACTCTGCCCAGAAACGCCTCTACAGCCAATCGAAAGACAAAAGTGAATTTATAGCCACAACAATAAGGGCATGACAATAGCTTGGTTTGAATTAAGGGACGTTGGAGAACACACACACACACACACACACACACACACACACACACACACACACACACACACACACACACACACACACACACACACACACACACACACACACACACACACACACACACACACACAGTCTTGAAAATATATAAATGCAACGAATATTATTATGCATGCATTATATTTACTCCATGTTTTTGTCAAGATATTTCCTAAAAATATATAGAGGAAACAAAGTCCAACAACAACCATTATCTGGATTCCTTAGGGCAGCACTCTTACAATTACATCTTCCTTCCTAACAGGTCTTGAGTTGCTCTTCCTGCCGATACTCATCACCCTCAGAAACAGTGCAACATTCCACACTCTTGGACGTAGCATTTCATGGCTTGTGCACACACACACACACACACACACACACACACACACACACACCACACACACACACACACACACACACACACACACACACACACACACACACACACACACACACACACACACACACACACACACAGTGTGTGTGTGTGTGTACAGCGAGCGGATTGATGATGTGTGTGCGTGCATGCATGCGTGCATGCATGCGTGCATGCGTGCGTGCATGCGTGCGTGCATGCGTGCGTGCATGCGTGCGTGCATGCGTGCGTGTAGCTAGGTGACAATTACCAAGGCACACACATTTGCACCCATGGCCCTTTTGTTGTGGGGTTAGTACTACTGCTACCCCACCTGAATTAAATTGGACATTATGGAGAAGCAAACACGCAAAAAAGTCTGGAAACTAGGAGAATCATCAAGTATTAATGATACTTAACATAAGCAATACAAAAACTTGAATTTCCCAAAAAAAGTTCACAACTCTTCTTCAAGAATACATTCCTTGCTACTATAAACCCGTCTTAACAACTAGTGAATAACTGGAGAACAAGCAGCAGAAGCAGCAGCTTACCGTCTTCTCGTTGTCCTCGAAGGCCTCGCGTGCCTCCTCGAAGGTGCAGACCTCCTCACGACATTCTCTCTGGATGTTCCCCTGCTTCAGCTCCTCCAGCAGGAAGTTGGCCCTGCGCAGCCGTCGTAGCACAGAGTGGGCTACGTCCGCCGGCAGGAACACTGGTGGTGGTGGTGGTGTGAGGCGTCGGAGGGATGATAGGGTGAATCAGTGAGTGTGTGACCGTTTGGTTGGGCACAATCTGTTGATGGGTTGGTTGACGGACAGCGTTGAGGGTTAAGCAACCACGGGGGGGACTAGCAAAACAGAGGGAAGTATTGTCCAGAGAAAGTTCAGGGAGCACCCGAGAAGAGCCACTGATGTTTGGGTTGAGGCAAAAGCCTGGCTGAGAGGAGTGTCGCCTACCATTGCTGCATTTCTTACACTAAAACAAAAGCTCTTTTGATTTGATTTTGGCACAAAACTCGCAGCAAAATAAGAGGAACTAGGGCGATGAAGAAGAGAAAGGCCCTCTGTTCAGCAGATCAGGGATAAACTCATAGCGGAGAGAGAGAGAGAGAGAGCCAACAGGATGGAGACCATGCACCAGACATGTATAGCCACGGGGGGTTAAACACACACAAAGAAAGAGCTAACAGGTTTAAGAATTTTAAGTAGTATAGTCCTAACAGTATTTAACAAAGGAGAAGGGCAAGCTTAGAAACATGCTTGTTTTAGGGAATTGGCGTAATGTAGACTCACACTAGTCACGCACAAGCCAGATGTATGCTCATGTACTCACCACTCCCCATGGTTCCCGCAGATCTGGCTTTGTATAGGTCTGTCCAAATGAATTACAAATCAATGCAATGCTGCAATTCAAAACATGATGAATATGTTTATCGGTTACGACATCTCTCTCTGTAACGGCACTCGCAACTAGTGGTCGTCTTATGCCACTATATAAAAAACAATAATAATAATAATCATAACGCAAAGAGTGTTATTATTGCGATTAATCCGTTTATCAAGTGTTAAAGAGTGACCGATGATGGCTGCGGATGACGGACCAGAGAGTTAGAGGAATGTCGCGGTCTCTCTCGAACGAAAATAAACCAACGAACAAACGCCTCACACAAAGCACCACCGCCCCACACCAAATCAACAGCGTTATTTGGGTTTCCCTGACTGAGAGACGGACGAACAAGCGTTGTCTTGGAAGAATTATCGAAACAGATGTGTGGTCGTACTATTTTCGTAAAGAGCCACAACAACGAACCAATGGGTTGTGAAAATGGGCCATATAACGGAGCTGGTTTACCGCTAGGACACATTTGCTGACAGGCGAAGGGGGACTTGTTCGCGCCGCTAATTTGACGGGTTTATAATTTGACACCGCGTAGTTAAATAAAAATCCGTGTCGAATTACACCATTTCGTTATTCACCCTG
>CM051004.1:29171560-29309060 GCA_027704905.1 Muraenolepis orangiensis | reverse complement strand
TGGAGAATGTCTTAAGTATGGAATAGGAAAAGGGTTAAACAAACACACAAGTGCTGGGCCGTGAACCTTTCCACCCAATTATGTCCGCCCGTCTAATCAAATGTCTCATCATAACATCCATCGTCTGTTTACATACAGGCCTACAATTGTACAAGTGCATGGTTATAAACCAGGCCTAATTGCCTTTCAACAGCTACTTGTTCATCTTTCAACAGTTCACAATCAACCTTCTTCTAAAGCTATATTTACAATGTCCAACAGATTAATCCTGAACATGGATTCCCAAGCCCACTGTTGACCTAAGAGAGAGGGATTTTTTATATTGACATTTTATGGTATACTCTCCAGCTGTAGTCTGCCCATGGTACATCCTGTTGGCATTCCAAAGTGAATGAAGACTGAATAGAAGAGAGAGAGAAAGAGAGAGACAGAAAGAGAGCGAGATAGAGAGAGAGAGAGAGATAGAAAGAGATCTGATTTCATTCTGAGTCGTGGTTGAGTGTCCTCTCAAGGAAATGCTGACAATGCTAAAAAGAATGGGATAACCATTTTCTGAGTCACCTTTGTCCACTATGTCCATGTGCTTGTTCAGTGGTCTGTGTGTACTGTGCCATACGTGTGTTTCCGACTACGTGTTTCACATTCTTCCTCCATTCACCATCACCCCCCCCCCCACCCCTCATTTCCACCACATCCTGCTTTTCAAAATGAAATAAAATATAGTTCTTGAGATTGAGTGCCACAGAATTCTTATTATCATATGATGATAACATTCTTCCAGCTGTATAATTGCTGTATAATTGTATGTGTGTGTTTGTGTGTGTGTGTGTGTGTGTGTGTGTGTGTGTTTGTGTGAGTGTGGAGCACCGCTGTGGGACTTGGTGTGGCTGTGTTACAGCGATGCACGAACATGACCTAAGACCTCTCTGACCCTTGCTCACTATTTGTTTTCACTCTTTGAGCTGGTTCCACGGACATACTCCCCCCCTCTCCCCATCACGCTAAACACATCCCTCTTCTTCTTTGTAACTTATCCCTCACCTTCTTCACGCCACTCTTTCCAACCTCTCCTTATCTAATCTATGCCCCCCCCCCCCCACTCCCTCTCACTGTCTCTCTCTCTGTCTCTCCCCCACCCTCTCCTCCTCCTTGCTGTGTACAAGGTAGTAAAGAAACGTCCTAACTGATCCTACCTCTGTTTCAAGGCCAACACCTTATCTTTTCCCCTGTCTTGCTTTGGTCCCAGACTGGCAGATAGCCACGCTGGCCCTGCTGCTCGGGGGCACGGCCCTCATCCTCATCTCCTTCCTGGCGGCTCTGGCCTCCCTCTGTGTTGGATCCAGGAGTCGTTGCTACAAACCTGTGGCCATCATGCTGTTTGCTGCAGGTACTGGAACACATAAGCGCAGAGTCACACATCACACATACACACACAAACATACACACAAAAAAACACACTCACACACGCACACACAAAACATATACACACACAAAAATACACTCACACACATGCATGTGTGTTGAGTGTCTGTTTAATAACAGAACACAACAATGAAAGGTTAATAACCCCATAACTCATCTCTCTGTGCATCCCTCTTTCTATTTCCTGTGCAGTGGTGGTCCAGACTTGCAGCTTGGTTCTCTTCCCCATTAAGTTCATTGAGACGGTGAGCCTGAGAGTGTACCATGAGTTCAACTGGGGTTACGGTCTGGCTTGGGGCTCCACCATCTTCTCCTTCGGAGGGGCCATCCTGTACTGCCTCAACCCCAAGAACTACGAGGACTACTATTAAGAAGTCCAGGAGAACAGGGGGGAGGAATCCTGGACGATTAGTTTTTCTCCCCTTTTCCTAAATACACAATACAGGTAGTACTAGTACTAGTTGGCAGGGGGCTTGGTGGTGTTTTGTAGCAAAGCTCCATGCCTTGACTTTAGACTTTGAAGTGAACGAAACACAGACACCCCTCCCACTATTTTTAAGTCTCAAAGATAACTAATGCGGCGACTACGGCAACAACAGTCTGACACTTAAACCGGAGAGTTGAACGTTCTTCCACTCGATACCGCTATTGTCTCCGAGAATCTACTCTCTAACTGGATTGAGGCCCCCTGCCGAGAATGGAATTACATAGCCAACGGGTCTCATCTGTAAGTGAGAACCAATTAGAACACAGAGCAGAGTAGAGTTCCAGCGGTTCCTATTTCGCGGAATGCAACAGAGAAAAACATAATGCATTTCCACCATGTCATACCGGGAGGCAAGAAACAGGGGTCTGGCCAGAGCCCACGCAGGTGACGGAAAGTGATGCATACTCCGACGTCTAGGGAGGAAGAGCCCCTATTCATGTGACATCCTGAGGATGAAGGTGACTCAACCTAGCGGATTCCTCCATTACGTACTACCTAACGGGGACCAGATGTCCCCCCCCTAGAAATATACAGTATCATAATATTGGTATTAGTTTTGGAATGCATTGTATTGTACCGGTGAATGTTACAGTGCATGTTATGGTCATGAATAATAACGAATAAACATATACACATGAAGAATGGACCTCACAACATCAACAAGCTGATTAAGCCATCAAAAACTCTTATTTATTATAATAATAATAATAATAATGGCAAGACCACACGTCCCGAATTCAGAAGATGAACATGAAAACACTTTTTCTTTCCTTTTTTAATCAATGCCACAACGTCCTTCAAACAAACATTTACATCATATCCAGTGTGGCGAACGACATCGAAGAAGGATGTTGTTTGCTCACTAACTCGGCTTGGGCAGCTCTTTGATTGAAGCGGTTGTACGATATGTAAATATTCACAGTTAGTGCAGTGTTTTCAAAGTACTATTTGTTACAAATAGACTAGGGGGCAGAGCAGAGGGGTGAATGACCGCTCTGTCTGTGTCTGTGTGTGTGTGTGTGTGTGTGTTACCACCTAGCATGTGCCCACAGTCCTACCCATGTGACAGCTCTTATCGCTGCCGTCTGTGGGGGGAAAAAAACTGTGGAAATTGAATATGCTGTAGGGCCCTCGAGCTTAGGTTGTTTGTACACCGTATAAGTATATACTTTATCGAGTCGAGGCTCCTTTTAGGTCAGGGTGTGTGTGTGTGTGTGTGTGTCTTTGTGTGTGTGTGTGTGTGTGTGTGTGAGACAGTGAGAGAGATAGAGAGAGAAAACCTGGCTGTGGTTGAGAGAAAGGAGATGCAGAAAAAAAAAAAAGTGCATTCAAGTGAAAGATGTTAAGGATTAAACCCCAAAATATAACCAGTGTAACGAGTCGTTCTTACTTCGACATTTCTCCAGACACCCCAACACACACACAGTAAACTAGGTTGAGTATAAATGAGCTTGAGTCTGAACATAATTCTACTTGTGTGCCCGATACCTGTTTGTTTAGGCAAAATAAACATAAAAAGACAAAAATTAAACAAAAAAAAGTGTCTGCAAGTGATTTGGGAGAGGGGCAGTGCCACTTCTCATCCATCCTTCATTATAAAAATATTCAGAGATACCAGCTGTGCATTTTCAAGTCCCATAGAATCAGCTCTTTTATTAAGTACAGCAACTTGAGGCATTTGCACAGGAAATCCACATCTTTTTAACCACAGAATACAGTGTGGCAAATATGCATAAAAGTACCAGGAATATAGTCATGATAGTCTCTCTTTAGTGTTCTTCATTCGATGTAAGGAAGCTCTTAAGACAGAGCCAGATACAGTGTACAGTCTACAAGACATGTTAGTCAGACCCAAGAACCCATTGCATCCGTTGTCCCGCTGTCACAAAAGGAATGGTGGGAGGAAAGGACGGGAGAATTGCCGCCATGTTTCTGTTTTCGGGGGAACAGACGTGTAAACAGGGCTGCTCGGAATGTTTGTTGGGTGAACCACCCCCCGCTGTCCACATCGCTGCTTCTTATCGCCGGCTGGTCTTCAGCCTCCCACGATCCGCCCGGGAAAGTGTCATCGCCCTCAAGAGTGAAACACGGGGGTCAAAGTGCAAAGAGAGCTGCTATACAATGTGGATGGGGGTGGGGTGGGAGGTGGGAGAGAGGAATTCCCGCAGCAGGTAGGAGGAGGTCTTCTATATAGACTCACGTGAGGATGATGAGAAATCTTCAAAGAATAAGACATAAAGAGGCTGGTGGAGCAGGTGGAGCACATACTATTGGAGGTTTTGGCGCAGGTGGGGGAGGTGGGATGGTTGGAAACGAGGCCGGTTCAGTTGTAGCGGGGCATCTCGCACTGCTCACAGCGGTTGAGGGCAGGGTGGTTGAGGAAAGTGCAGCTTTCACAGTTCCACTGGGCGCCCTCAAAGTCTTCGTCCCTCTGGGGCGCCGGCGCTGGCTTGGGAACCTTCTCCCCTTCTGACAGCGAGGAGAAGAAGAAGAAGAAGGAGAAGGAGAAGAGGGGAAAGAAGAAAAGCATTGAAGTGATTGTTCCTCTGTGGTATATAATGAAGCATAGACAACAGCCATTCACAACATTTTGGATTTAAGCGTGGCTGTCACTTGGGAGACAAGCATGAGGTATGCATTCAGGCATCAATCGTTCGGACATGAATGTCGACAGACACGAGCATCCTTTGAATAGCTCGGATTTTCACCCCGTTTCCATGCCGACGCCTTTGGTATAAGCGAGCACACAGGCAAGGTCAGCGGCATCTTTAGTCTTGGTTGCTTCTATATTGAATTGTACTGCTTTATTTAATTCAATATATTGAATTCCTATTGAATTTGGCCACCGCTGTCACAGGATTTCATATCCAATTCATTGATTTATTACAACTAGAAATAACATAACATAACATAACATAACATAAAACAACCCAGACCTTTCTTTCCTGGCTTGGGCGGCATCACTGGGCCCGGCTGTATGTTGTCATAAAAATTGGTGAGGACTTTGGGGTCAAACTTCCCTGTACAACGAAAAGGAGATAAAAGCATGGTGTTCAAAAGAGCCACATGAATCATACTCACTGCACATTGAGGGTTTGAATCAAAAAGTGTCAAAGTCCCCGGGAGTGAATGTGTGTGTGTGTGTGTGTGTGTGTGTGTGTGTGTGTGTGTGTGTGTGTGTGTGTGTGTGTGTGTGTGTGCGTGTGTGTGCGTGTGCGTGTGTGTGTACCTCTGGACCGAAGTAGATCAGTTTCCTTCAAGGTGCAGTTGATATCAATCTTAAGCTGTCTGTTCACATTCAGCAATCGCTTCATCTCTTCAGGCTGCGGACGGGACCGAAAACACACAATCCACTTTAGAATTGTCACGGGATATAATATCACTATTAATATGAGGCCGAGGTGCAGTGTACGTGCAGTAAGTACATCATCAGTTACACTTGATGGCGTATCATCCTTTTTCACCAGCAGTCTCCAATTAACCAATGCTTTTCCCGTTAAGCTAATTAAAAAAAAAAAAACTTTCTCGATGACAAAATGACAGTTCAGTACTTGCTCCAAGTAATTTCGTAATGAGAGACGTCTTCCTAATGAATGGCTTATTGATAAATGGCTTATTACATGTAATTAGAATATTGTATTCCAAAAAAAACCCCTGATTTTTATATATTTGAATATTTATCGAATATGTGTACAGAGCGAAAGATTCCATTTTCTGTGCAGCGGGAGTGAATGGGAGTGAATGGGGAGTAAGCATTCCATTGTACTTGTTGCACATGGCAAATAAAAACGTTTGTCTTAAAATGTCTGGTGGATGTGTGTGCATGCAAGTCTGGTGTGTGCATGTGTGTGTGTGCGCGCGTGTAATGAAAGACGCACAGACACAGGCGCGTGCGTGTGTGTGTGCGTGTCTCTCACCCCAGGGATCAGGCCAGTGGAGTTGACCCGCCGGAAGCGCCTCTGGAGGGCGTCGTACTCCATGTTGTTGACGTCAGCCTTCAGCTGGTCCAGCTTCTGCCGCTCCAGCAGCAGCTCCTTCAGCAGCCGCTCCATGCGGGCCCGCTGGTGCAGCAGCAGGGCTAACACACACACACACACACACACACACACACACACACACACACACACACACACACACACACACACACACACACACACACACACACACACACACACACACACACACACACACACACACACACACACACACACACACACACACACACACACACACACACACACACACACACACACACACACACGCCATGGTTAAACCAATACAACAACATGGCTCACCAATGCAACAGCTAAGCTGCTAAGTGTAAAAGAGTAAAGACAAAAGGTGACCTTAAAATCCTTTTCTTTTGTTTTTGTCCGTCACATTTTGCACACACTAAGTACAGTCTGTTACTGTGTTAACTGGGTCTCACACAGCGATACATAACAAATATGCACCAACCCACACAGCATGATCTATGAACATGATAATTGCAAAGATACACAAATCTGTACTAAATTGAGAAATGCAGCCACATTAGTGTAATTATCATCAACACGGTTGCAATTCAGTTAACAAGCTGTCCGTCAACACTGGCACACGATCCCACTGGGGCTGAACCTGTAGCTGTACTGTACGAGTCACTGTTCAAAGCATGAAGCAGTGGACCAATAAGGGAAAACATAAATAAAGGGCCACTCAAAACAGAAAAACACAAACGCCAGCGGACCGTGACTAGCATTGCTGCTTTAGCAAAAACACAAGAAGTAAGCAATAATGCATAAGTAATAATGATGATGATGAGCCACCTTGTGTGTAGGCATAGTCGTCCGAGCCCGAGCTGGATCGCCGTGGCATCTGTTGAAACTGGCTGGCAACGTTCCCCGGCAGGGCGGAGATTGGAAGGATGGGTGCGGGGGAGGAGCTGTGCTCCCCCTGGTCCACGATATTTAGCAGAGACTCTGCGTTGTCCACCGGCGGCGAGCTGGTCTGGGGCCTGTGTCCTCCGGGGGACACCTTGATCTTGAAGGTGTACCCAGACTGGGCGGGCTGGGGCGAGGAGGCCTGCCGGGGCCGAGCGGGGCCCTGGTGCAGGTACATCCCCGGGTGAAAGGAGGTGGCTCCGGAGGGTCCGCTCATGCCGATGCCCCTCGACGGCGAGCTGGGCGAGGGGCTGGAGGGCATGTACATAGAGCCCTGGGGGTGGGCGGCGCTGTGCACCGGGGAGTTGCTGCGGGGCCGTGGGTCCAGGGTGATCTCGATCTGGTTCTTGAGGGAGTTCATGGGGAGGGCGGGCCTGTAGATGGGGGGCTGCTGCTGGGGCTGTTGCTGGTGATGGTAGGGCATGTTCGGCGAGCTAATTGGAAGAAAGACATACTGCTGGGGGGCCTGGGGTTGCGGCTGAGGCTGGGGTGGCGGCTGGACCTGGTGCTGAGGGGAGCTGTACGGCGAGCCGTAGGTGGGGGTGCTGTACGGAGAATGCTGATGGCGATAGACCTGCGGGCCGGACGACGGCCAGGGAGCGGGCTGTGGGCTTTGGGAAGGAGACGGTCGGATGTAGAGGGTGGTGTTGCTGCTGTTGGCGTAGTGCCCGGGGGGGATCTGCAGGGCCTGTGGGACGTTGGGGATATTCTGAGTAAGGGTCACCGTTAGTGGGTTAATGGTATAGCGTGGGATAGGGGAGTAGGTGGGCGACATGCTCTGGATGGCGGGTGGAGGCGTGGGCGTGCTGGCCGACCGGCCCGGGTCGTTCATGATGAAGGGGTTGTAGGCCTGGGAGGGGGCCATGGTCGCTGGGGCAGAGAGAGGCTCGGGAAAGTTGGGGCGCTGGGGTTCGATGTGCCCATCGCTGGAGCTGTGTACGAGCGAGCGGCCCGCCCCGACTGCTCCTCCGTTGGTCTTGCCGGTCTCAGTGGACGGGTAACCAAGGTTGATGTGCAGCATGTGGTTCCGGGTCATGCGCCCCTCTTCTGGACTGTGGTGAAACTCACCATAGAGGTATCTGTTACTCTCCTGAGCCAGCAGGTGGTAGCAGAGATCCACATTGTTGTTGTTCTGGAGCAGACAGCAGTAGAGGACACAGGCTGAGTCAGATTGTTGACCCGAGAAAAGGGGATACAGACATGGTAGGTACTAATGTATATTGACAGTTTTATCTGTCTATATGGAGGTGCAGTACACGTGCAAAACCCAATTTACAAATTGCTCAGAATCATATCTATCATATTTATTCCTACAACACCTGGGTTAAGCAACAGTACTTCAGGTTAGTCCACTTTATCATTGTCACACAATACATTATTATTGTTATTGTTATTTGTAGATGTATATATGGCCAATGAATCAAAAGGATGTATGGGGCACACCAAATCTCTGTGACTTTGGTTGATGTGTTTTTAAACACCAAGTCTAATAGTAGACACAAAATGCAAGCTTCTAGCATACATTGACTTAACCGTAGTGAATTGTATTCAACGTTTGCATTATCATAGAGAGCTGGAGGTGTACCTGCAGAAGGCACTGGGAGACAACTCCCTCAGGTATCTCCGGGAAGCGCTGCTGGAGGTCCTTAAGGATGTGGTAGTCTAGCTGAGAGCCTCCCTGCGCCATCCTGGGCCCGCACAGAGTCAACGAGCCCACGGCTGCAAATGCTGCAACAACTGTCCTCCTCTCATCCTCTTCACACACACACACACACACACACACACACACACACCCACACACACACACACACACACACACACACACACACACACACACCACACACACACACACACACACACACACACACCACACACACACACACACACACACACACACACACACACACACACAATGAGAACAGCCGAACGAAAAACAATGTACAATGCTATAAAGCAACCCAATGGCAAACGCCAGTCACTCACCTACGTGGCTACAGTTCGATTTTGACAAACGTGTGTATGCATACTAGCTTTCAAACAGATCAATAATATATACAAGATAAGGCCGACAGGATTCAGAAAGCAGATGCACTGCTGCTGAACACGACACATCGGACGATCTCCTGCGGCGGCGGACGACAGTCTGGTCTATTTCAGAACAACAGACGGTGGAGCTGTCATTCTGTTGAGGCTGTAGCTGTATTGTTGCGCCGACATGCCACCGCTAACAAGCTAGTCCGAAGCCTCGTCTCTTCCCCTCGAACGCAACTACCACACGGATGCCACAATAGATAGGAAGGACATGGCGTCACCGCAGCAATAGCCTCATGTCGCTCTACGCCAGCGAACAAAAACGGTTTACTTAATCCTTCATCTCATTACCTGCTATCTGTGCTAATGCTAACGTACGCTAGCGCCCATTGGCTGGTCAGCTGTCATAGTTTTGGAGTTGATGGATTAGCTGGTTAGCCAAGCTGGAGTTTTGCTAAAATAAACCACAAAGACTTCAACATCAACTCACCATAAGTAAAGCTTCCGGTTAATCTCTTCTACCATACCAGTTCAAAGAACCATTGCGCTTAGTTGTGTGATTAAACAGTCTAAATTGTTATATTCTTGATCAATAACAATGGTAGTTTCGCATTCCTGAGGCAGGCCCATGAGCTGAACTGCAGCGAATCTGTATCGCGATAATGTCAGATTTGTTTTCACTCCAGGAAGTTGGAGATAGACGCTGTCAGTACTGCGCATGCGTACACACGTGCCCCTACAGCCATCCTGGGTAGTACATATGTGTTTGGCCTATTATCATTATTGAAACAGTCATTTATCAAATAAATGTCACCTTTACCTGTTTTTAGATTGCCTAAACTACTCAAACAAGAGTGCGAACATGCAGAAAGCAACAAAGACGTTGGTGAGAGGTAGAAGCAAGCTAAGAAACTATGATATATATCATATGTAAGTCAATTACATTTAATTACAAAACATAGAAGGCATATATTGGTTAGGCCTACAAGTACCACTATATTGAAGTTCATTATATTAGTATTAGTTTATTAGTATTAGTAATTTAGATACCGTAGCAAGTGAATAGCATTAAATACAAATGATCACCAGGGGGCGGTAAACAGTAATTCAACAAGAGATACACAAACCACACTTGGCCTGGGTTGTAAATCTTAAATCATTCGGTTAATATGACACATAATGCAATGTTAATGTTATTAACATATTATTTTCTATATGCCTGTATGCCATGATTGTACCAGATAGGGGATGTGACAGGGGGCTTGCAAGTGTCAAGATAAGCTGGCCAGTCATGTCCTTTTTCCAACAGCTGCTCTGATTATCAGTCTAGAAGGCTGACCGTGGTGTTGTACACTGCCCCCTGCAGAATTAGTAGCCTGTACACAGAGAGACACTTCTTAATGACGACAATTATAAATTCAACTCAATGAATAAATACATCAGTAAATCTGCATTTGTTAAAAAATAGATAATTACTCACATATTCAGAGATAACAACATAGTGAGAGAGAGAGAGAGAGAGAGAGAGAGAGAGAGAGAGAGAGAGAGAGAGAGAGAGAGAGAGAGAGAGAGAGAGAGAGAGAGAGAGAGAGAGAGAGAGAGAGAGAGAGAGAGAGAGAGAGAGAGGCAGAGAGAGAGAGAGAGAGAGAGGCAGAGAGAGAGAGGCAGAGAGAGAGAGAGAGAGCGAGAGACGGTGAGAGAGATTAAGAGAGGCAGATGAAGATTTATTGGAGGTATTGGAATAGCGTAAGCGTGCCACAGATTCCCCTCAGCAATAAAGGCTGTGCACCACCACCACCACCACCACCACCACATAGACACTGACTGCCGTGTCAGGGGGCCAAGCACAGCAGCTGAGTGTAGGGGAGGGCAGGGGCTAGTCTGAGTCAGGCTGGAAGTCCCTACAGCCTTGATTGGCCTCCACAGCTGTGGGGGCTATTTAAGGCAGCCCTGTTGTTGTTCCTCACGGAGCTGTGTGGGGATCCTGGACACAGTCAAATGGCGACACACTACTGTTGTCTGCTGAGGAAGTAAGGAGCAAAAAAAGGTCACCCATTTTTTTTCAAATCACACAACTGTCATATACTAAGTCCTGCCCGGGGGCACTTCCGTGCCTCTCCATAATTGTTTTTGGATGTAACGTTATAATTTGTGGGAACGTCAAAGGTGTCCTGCTTTTATGTGGAGTGACCCCCCCCCTTCACCTCTCTAAATCCTACCTGTATATAACACTAACCAGCGAGGAAGACAGGGTCTCACATTACAGCTCCAAGCACATATCAGAGAATGGCCTGGCCTGGCTAGGGGGTGTTCCAAGGTGGTCTGCCCTCCTTCCTCTCTACTGTCTACATTTCAACTGTGACAGATTGCTATTATGTCAAATGTCTTCACAGGGGAAACTGACCTTTACAATGGGTCTATATTGCATGATGTCTGAGTGGATGTTATGGCACACTAATATATATAAATTTATATATAAAATGTATATATATATATATATATATGTATATTGTTATATATAAATGTATATATCTATTATATTAATATATGATTACATATATACATACATTTAGTAATTTAGCAGACGCCTTTACCTAAAGCCACTTACTATAGAATGAGAATAGACAACTTAAACCCTTTTCAACTTTGATGAAGCTCAACACACAATTTTCAGATCAGTTTCAGGAGGAAGTCAATTCAGCAGCTGTGCTTGGGGCAATTACAGCGGACCAATGTTTCTGGACCCCGGCTCTCTATTTACATCAACAACTTCTCACACATTTAAAGAAGCGTTCATGTGGGCTAAGTAAGACCTTCATGAGTGTGTGTGTGTGTGTTTTGAATACATTGGACCATTATCCTATTATAAAAACAATTAGGCAACGCAACTATTGTTTTCAATAAACCATGCCAGCCGTGTTGGTTGAAATCATACTAGCCTATACTTTTGATATCATGTTTCACTTGTATACTATTTAGTATAGTAATTGTATTGTGGATTAAGAAAGTAGCATAGAGGTGTCACTTTGCAGTGACAAATTAAATTGGTTGCATGCATAGTCCTATATATTCCAAAACAGAAGAGCCCATCTTATTCAGAAATGTCTGTAAAAATGAATGCGTCCTCATTTAATTAAACACCTTCACAATGGCTATTAAGCCAGAATGACTTGACAGTCGTCTGTCTGTATGTGTTCAATTAGTCTACATGTGGCTGAGCTGTGCCTGAGAGCTATAGAAAATAAGTTGTGACGGCAGACGTCTGATAGGGAGACCGTCCAAACGGCGACAGCTGAGCCTGTGACTGCATGGCGCGCCCGGAATGCCGTAGACGGCAGTAAGTAAGGGAACCATCACAGGGAACTGGTATAGAAACTCTCAGCCGGGACGTAACCTCACCCGTTCCACTTCGTGCCGTCGCTCTGGTGCGGACACGTTTCCGTGACTTGCTGGGATTCTCTGGGATTGTTTTATTTCGCGTGTTTTATCGTCCTGGACCATTGTCGAGAAGGATTTTATGAGAATAAGGGCATCGTCTTCATACTAAAAAAAGGTAGGCTTATTATTTGCGCTTAAAGGTGTTCATTGTACAGGTAGAATCAGCAACACCTTATCAAAAACAGTCGCAGCCTATAGGAAAACGTAGCCTACTGCTATTACGAGATTATTATTATTTTTTTTAATTTGCCTTATAATTTTAATTTCTCTGCTAATCTCCCACAGTGCGTACCATAAAGGGTTAATTGTGGACCACATCTGCTTCATCATTGTGTTTAAAGAATTCAAATTGAAATGTGTCTTTTCCAAATGGAGATTTGGATTTTCTTATTCTGATTGCCATACCATCGTCTTTGCCATTTTTAAATATCGTTAGAGCCCAAAGCAAATAAACCCTTTCTTGCCTCAGGATGATAACCTTATAGCCTGAATACCATGAGATAGATGGTCAAATAAATAGTTGAGTCTGCTTGTGATCATTATGTTAATGAAATACAAATAATTAAATGTACATCAGTACTCCACTATACATTGGGCTGGTTTGAATTGAGGTCTGTCATGGTTGTCACAAACACAAGTTTTCCAGTATGAGAGAACCCCTAGTATTCCCATTGTACACAATCAGGCGTGAGGCCTTCCCGTGGTTCATTCGAGACAGCATGACATTGAAGTCAGTCGTTCACTGCATTGTAAGACTTTGACAATTAGTTCATTGAAAGTCACGCCTGAGTCTAAGACCCTAAACAAAGCGATGAACAGTCCACTGTCTATTGCTGCATGACTAAGCCACCCAAACAGGCTTCATCTATAGTGTTTTTGGTCCAGGGTTGTTGGGGTGACATGCGGGTGCCAGCTACGGCCCCGGCCGACGGCATATCACCTATCAGAAATAGCTGTGATCACATGTCCGGCCTACAGAAGTGGGCTATATTTAGAGACCAACAGACCCTGTTGGCCATGCCTTGAAATACTAGATCAAGCACCACACACTTTATTATTATTTTTACCTCTAATACTTTTAAGGGGGTCAAGATATAGCCCAAAATCATTGGTAGACATGTGAAATTATTCTACCAAACTAAATACATGTAGTGTGTGCCTCTGATACAAAATAATATGGATTAGTTATAGTTTTGATTACATTTGTTAATTGTATTTAAAAATATATATCCATGCGGTCATTGGTCATTGGTCAAACTATTAATATCCTACTCAGGAATCTAAGGAAAAATTGTCAGATCATATTATCATCATCATCATATAACCGTGACAAGGGATTAAGAACCGGGGTTTTGTTTTCACTTGGCAGCATTTGCAGTGAGCACTGACCATCCACACTTTGGCACTTTGGCACAGACATGACGGAGGTGGCACAGGTTATGGCAGATGTTGTCCACGACAAGGACAATGTGGCCAACGCATACCAAGAGGAAGACGACGTGGATGAAGCAGCCAACAAGGAAGAAGATGACGTGACCCGGGACGACGAAGACGAGGCAGCCAATCGGGACAAGTCGGAAGAAGAGTCGGGCGGCGATGAGAAAGCACCTCAGGACACAGAGGATGTGACATGTGATGGACCTGAGAAGACAGAGGCCGTGAACGGCGTGGAAGAGAATGACGATGGTGATGATAAGGAGGAAGATAGCTCGCAGAAGGTCAACGGTGAGAACGTTGACGAAGCCCAGACAGGAGAGCAGGACGAGGAACTGGACCCAAACCTTTCTGATGTGGCTTTTAAAAAAGAGGTAAGAAAGCTATTTCAGATCAGGACTGCTGTATACACTGTGTGATTGTGGATTTGTATGCGTGCTTCTTATGAATACTCATATTTCTCATGGTTAAAGAGAAAGCTGTGAGCATCATGTGGACTAACTGTAGAAATCCTAAAATATAATTGTGGAGTGTGTGTGTGGTTGGTGGCTGGTTTAAGCAGCCTCACCTAGCCTGAGTTGGACTGATTGGCTGGTAAGGGCTCGCTTAAACCAGCCACCAACCTCACACACACTCCACAATAATCCATATAAAACATAAAATAAATGTACATTAATAATAATAATAATAATAATAATAGTGAAATGTCATTGAAAGTGTGAGTATTCAACTGAGCAGATTATGTCAAATTGCATTCACATTTGTGAGCAAAATAGATTTACCAACCCATGGCCATGCCATGCGACCCAAGCGATGTCCTCCTGCAGTCTAATAGCCACCAATCATCATCTCTCTCTCTCTCCCTCTGTCTCTGTCTCACTCCTCTGCTTTCAATTCACAAAGAAACTTCTGCGGTCTCGGAAGCCCGTGGCCCGGAGCTACGTGCCCAAGGACAAGGGTGATGTGAAGAACAAGTTTCAGGCCATGCAGAAGGCCCGCGAGGACCGCAGCCGGCAGAGGAACAAGGACGAGCAGCAGAAGAGGAAGGAGCAGTACATCAAGGAGCGAGAGTGGAACCGCAGGAAGCAGCAGGTCAAAGACTGATAACCCCACTAACACCAACCCTCCCCCCTCGGCCACGGGCTGCATGGCATGACCAGGCATGACCAGGTGACAACGCTGCTGGTTTCCAGTGAGGATTTACCCTGATTTACTGTTTGATGATTGATTATTATTATTATTATGATGGCTGATTATTTATCTCAGGTTTGTGGCCGTATATATATTTAAAAAAGGAACTAGTCTTTGTAAAACACATCATGTTGACTTAAAATCGACCCAACCTATCTTTGCTTACTTATGTGTACATAACTCTCCGTAATAGTGGCGTGACATTATACGGTTTGTTGTGAGTCGATAGCAACCATGGGATGCTCCTCCCTCCCTGCCCCTGCCAAGTCTAGGGCATGTGGCCAGGGCCAGGACACCTCCGCTGATCTCCCCTCTCTGCCACTACGCCGAGCACCAATCGCAGGCCTAACTGCCGGTCACGTGACATGGCTATTAGCAGCAGGGATTAGTCCCCTGTTCCCCGCCGCGACCAGCATGGCCCTGTAAAGTATAATAACAGATGATCCCATCACCTCACCACACACACTCTTTCTGTCCGAAATCCACCACAGATAAAAGAGCTGCTCGCGTCCAGCGATGAGGAGGAGGAGGAGGTGAAGCCGGTCAAGGTGGAAAAATCCTATGTGCCGAAGATCACAGGTGAGAGACGACGCCTTGTGAGGGACGAGCACACGTACTTAGAGGGGTTGTGTTTTGCATGTGAGCCGCCCGAAGGAAAGGATTAACCTCCTCTACTCCCCCCACGCCATGCCTCTGTACAACACGCACACCGCAGGTAGTGTGAAGGGGAAGTTTGCAGAAATGGAGAACAAGAGACAAGAGGGGGGGAGGAAGAAGATGGAGGAGGAGAGGAAACGGCGAGCAACCCAGGACATCATGGAAAAGGCCAAAATTCAGAAGGAGCTGGCCAAGAAGGCGGCTCAGGTATGTACGCCTGTGAGGCCGTGGAGGCTCTTCTTGCTAGGGGGAACGGGGGGAAGCTGGGTGGGTGGGGGGTATATCATGATGGCTAAGCCATAGTGTTCATGGCTTCCATGCATCTATAATCATGGAGCAAATCCACAACTGCCACTTAGATGAATTATTTTGAGTGTGTTATGTTGTTTTTGAGCTGCAGTGTTTTACCTTTTGCCTTGGAAACATGGACTAAACACTTGCTCGTCATGTTAGGTAGATCTTGGAAAGGTGGGATGTTTGTTCCAGATGCTTATTCCAGATGGCAAATTATGAGGAATGGTGTGCTGCGTCTTTTGCCTTATTCTGGTTCTAGTCATTTAGTCATTTGCTTTAAATAATACATGCTGAATTTGAAGATTTACCTTTATTATTTATTGAACACTAGACTACCTAATGTGTTCTACTTGGTTATATCACTTTGGTGTTTTACAATTCTGTGAATTTAGACCGCCATTACCAAATAACTTTACGTTTTCATGTTTGAATTTTAAACCTGAGCACATTTTAAAGTTTGAGGGAACCCGGTTGAAATATGTAGCCTACGTAAGGCAGCACCGACGGGGTGATCTGGAAACAACCAGGTCAACACCCTTACAGTATACAGCTACAGCCTGGACCACAAGGCCTCTGCCAGGTGTAGACAGCATGTGACTGGCAACTGTTTCCCACACCACTCAGAGACTGAATTAGCTCCTTGCCCTCCTCCTCCTCCACGCTGTGACCAAAATTAGACCTACGCTATTGGGCCTGGCTCATACACATACGTACAGCAGTTGGTTACCTTCAGGACGGTTGGTGGCCTCTAACCCTCAATTATACACCTTTATCTTCCAAGCTTATCGAGGGTGAAGGACCTAGAGGACCTATTTTGGTTCCCCCTATCTAATTCACACAAATACAACTTCTCGGAGGCCTTTGAAACCAAACCAAACATTAAGAAAAATATTTATCTTTCAAACTTGAAACTTGAAACTTTAAAATTGACATAGTTCCTACATATATGTAGATTAATTTAATTATATTTTTCTAAAAAACGTTTTCCCCTTTGCTTTCCATATGATTATGTCTAGGATGGAGACGACACAGTGCTCATCCAAGTGGTGCCATCCATGACGAGTCGGCCTCCAGGCAGAATCAAGATGAACTTCGAGGACATCGAGAAGAACCGCGAGGAAGACCTGAAGAAGAGGGCAGACGAGGAGAAGAAGAGACAGTACGATGAGAACCGACGCTCCTTCAGGGAGGCCAAGAGGCGCTCCATCGTCCCCGCGGTAGGTCACATGAAGAGGTTTCTTTTTTTTATGACTCATAGTTTTATCACATACAAACATATAAGGATAACATTTATAATAACAATATGTTCAATTACGATAGTCTAGGATAAACTATCTGAATACCAGTATAATATTTTGAGAAGAAAGAAAAATGTAATAAAATAAATTAGTCATAATTGTGGATTAAAATTAAGGAAAAAAAATGTGATTCTTATAACCTTGTAATATAGTCTTCTATTTTGCTAACCTAAGGGACGACCAATATGACCAATATATTTTAAATTTTCATGTATTCATCATGGAATGTGTTTTTTTCGCAAGTGACATTCTCCAAGAAACTCCATTCACACTGACGATTTATTTTCTCAATGCCGCCTGAATTCAGGATGAGGAACTCAAACCGGCAGAAAGGGAACTGGTGACCCCAGGCAAGCTGAAGCTTTCCTTTGAGGAGCTGGAGAAGGAGAGGCAGGAGCAGAAGAAGAGGCAGGCCGAGGAGGAGGCCAAACGCCGTCTGCTGGAGGAGAAGAAAGCCTTCGAAGAGGCCAAGCTGGAAATGGTAATGAAAAGAAAAGTCATATCCTTCAAAGTCCCATCAGGTGTTGTTTTGTAGTCATCGCTTATACATTTTTGCCAAACCAATTTGACCCACCTAATATGACATAGTAAGTAAAAACATGCAATATAGTCTGTATATTTATTTAACGTGATGGCAAGAAATCGGACAAAATATGTATTCCATTATTTACTTTCCAAAACAAGGTAAATTAACAACGCTTATTTATACACAGGGCTTGAGTCAGACATGTCAGATATTGCAGAAACTAAATCGTTTTTTGGGAAACTTAATTCAAAATAAACATTATTTTCATTGTTGAACATGAAATTGACAAGTGATTTCCCCTGTGTCGTAAAGCAGTGGTTCTCAACTTGTTCAGCCTCATGACCCACATGCATTATTCGTCATTACGTCACAACCCAAAAATAAATCAAATCTATTTACCAATATTGCAGTAATCAACAATGCCTTCATGGACTGATCAAAACATTGAGCAAACAAAAAGACGCAAAAATTGGGGCTGAACTAAATTAAATAGTAAGCCGTTGAAGCATGAATTAACATAAAAATATAAGTTAATTCATGGACCCACTTATGGGTCGCGACCCACCAGTTGAGAATCCCGATCCTAGAGGATTAACCCCTGATATTTGAACCTGTAAATGTTTATTTTGAAAGCGTCTTTACCTCAGTTAACCTCAGCTCATCTGTTATCTCCTCGGTCCCACAGGGTGCGGATGAGGAGGACATGCAGGAGGCGCTGAGGGATAAAGAGGAGTTACGACCTGGAAAACTGAGGCTCAGCTTTGAGGAGGTGGAGAGGCAGCGGGTGGAAGGGGAGCGTAAGAAGGCCGAAGGAGAGTCCAAGAGGAGGATGGAGGAGGAAAGGAGAGCGTTCGCGGAAGCCAGGAAAAGCATGGTAAACATGACCTGTCCCATGAAGGATTACTCTGTGTTTGTGGCTGAGCAAAGCCTGCAAAGTTCTCATACGAAGCCATTAGTAACATTCTTTTTTTGAGGGCCGGATCTCAATGAGATAATGTATAATAATCATAAAAAACATAAGAATCATAAATGATGGACATAAATCTCATCAATAATGATATAAAACACATTATAATCATATAAATACAATTATGACATTTTTATGTATATTTTAATCACATCCTCATGTGATTATACTTTGGGTATCGAGATCACCAAACACATCACCAAAACTCTGGAACGCTTTATAAATACATTTTACTTACTTACTTACTTACTTATTTACCCTGCTCCATATGTTATTGAGCACCGAGTTGAACATTCAGCCACCGTGACCACACCAAAAGGAGCATCTGGTTTAAACAAAACAAAAACATAACAACGGTGTTGTGTCGTGATCCCAGCTGGTAGACGACGATGATGAGGTGCTGATGGCCTTGCTCAACCTGGAGGGCAGCGAGCCAGGCAAGATATGCGTGAGCTTCGAGGACATGGAGCGCCAGAGACGAGAGGAGGAGCAGAAGAAGGCAGAGGAGGAAGCCAAGAGGAGGCTGGAGGAGGAGAAGAGGCTGTTCGCCGAGGCCCGCAAGAACATGGTAGACCTCCCGCTACACAGAAGCAATGAGAACAGGGTTGTTCATATAGATAGATGTGTGTGTGTGGCATTGGCATGGCGATAATACCACTCTGGCTGCTGGTCTCATCCCATCACTTCACCACCGTTGTACATTTTAGGTTGGGATTTCAGAAAAGGAAAAACAACATTTGGAAATACGCTTTTATGTACACGTGTATTTCTTATTTAAAGATATTTATATTTAATGCCATTTTTGCACGAGAGTAGAGATTGACAGGAGAGAGAAGTTGGTTGAGAGAGAGGGAATGACTTGTAGCAAATGACCACAGGCTGGAATCGAACCCGGGTCGCTACAAGGCGTCTTGTCTATGTGGGTGACAGACTTACTGAGCTACCAAGCCGCCCCCCAACACGTGTATCTCAATCATGAAATATTCAGAGATCGTTACCCGAGCACTGACCTAATATTTGACTGATTCAGACGTCACTGGAATACAATTGGATTTTAATTGCAATTTATATTTTTACGATGGGCTCAAATTCCTATACCCTTTTCTAAATGATTTCTTCAAGAGCCCTGGCCTGGATCAGAATATGTCTGCCTATGGAGATGACAATGTAAGATACTCTAAATTCAAAATAAATGCGTTCACTATACTAACAACATGGTATTAACAATCTTCCATTATGCTGCTTTGCACAATTTAAAAAAAGATGAATCCATAAAATACGCTGGCCATTTTGCTCCTAGTTCAAGCTTTGCATGCTCAGAGATAGTAGCCTTTAACAGCCGTTATATGATAACTGATCAATATTAATACACTAACATGGCGATGTGTGACACAAGTAGGGTGTCTTCAACAAATTTGCCCTGAATTATTTCTCCGAAATCATATAAATTCAATAACAGATTATAGTCACAAATTAGATGATAATTTTGTAGGCTAACTGGGATATATAATAACAATAATTACATTATTTAGTGTACATATCAAAGAAATAGACACATGACCATAAATACATGCTGTAATGAGTAGGTTGCTCTCATATGAGATTGGTGTTCATATTTCACGAGGCTCATTCGTGTCAGACCAATTGCGTGTGTGTCAACGCCTCATATCCATGTGCCACAACAGGATGAGCAGGAGCAGCAGGACGGCATGGTCAAGAGCGAGTCACAGGAGGCCCTGAACCCGGGCAAGCTGGAGATGAACTTCGAAGCGCTGCTCAAACAGAAGCAGGAGGCGGAACGCACCCGCAAGGTGGAGGAGCGCAAGAAGAACAGGGAGCAGGAGAAGCAGGAGTACGAGCAGCTCAGACAAGAGATGGGCGTGGTGAGTGACCAGAACACACTAAATGCGGAAATGCGTAAAATTCAGCCCAGGGACCCCTTTCATGGATTCCCGAAACAGCGCAGGGACCCCCTATATATTTTTCATTAAAATGCTGTTGTATTTTATCTCAGGCCTATAGGCCTAATAATATATTTCTAGTGCCTTATCAACTGCCTTAAAAAATATATAGCACTGATGCTTAGTTATAAGCCGTGTCGACATCATTAAAATCAATGCATCAGCATCAAACCTTTCCATTTTACGATGACTGACCCTGGTGTGTGGCAGGATAAAAATTATTCTGAGGCCCGGGTCTATCTTTGTTGATGAACCTCCAGTGTTCGCTCCTCCCCTTTGGAGCAAACACTGACTTGAATTTGGGGGAAATGTGGGGGGTAAGGTGACAGCAAGAATTTTTGTTTTTGCATTAATCATGTTTGCGGACCCCCTGCAGTACCTCAGTTGACCGGCCCCCTGGGGGTTGTGGACGCCTGGTTGAAGACCACTGTGTTAGATTTTCTTAAATGATGCGTCTATGTTTTTAGATTACCTTTACCGTTACCCCATTAACGTCTCCACGGTGTATGGGGCACAGAGGACATTGCTAACGAGGACTTCTCGCACAACTCTTTCCCAGGATGAGGTGAACGAGAGCTCCGATGTGGTGAGCAAGGAATACGAGGAGCTCACCAAACTCAAGAGGACCGGCTCTATCCAGGCCAAGAACCTCAAGTCCAAGTTTGAGAAGATCAAGCAGCTGACCGACGAGGAGATCCAGAAGAAGATTGAGGAGGAGAGAGCTCGGAGGAAGGCCGTGGATGAGGAAATCAAAGAGCGGGAATCCGAGAGGTTCCAGGAGGTGAGAAATTGGAAATCTGGTTTTCAAACAGCAACATCTATTAGAGATGATTTGTTGCACTAACTAAAACACATGTGCAAATCTAAGGCTGCATGTGATTTATCATTTCGAAGTGTATCAGTTCGCATACACAAATATTTTCGAACTACTACTCTCTAGGCTTAAAGAGCTTAGACCATGTGGTGCACATTCAAATAAAAACATCAATAAATCAACCTCTTAGGCTTATGACCTGGCCGTATTTTTTTTTAGGAGACAGAGGACGGCGAATGCGACGCGAATGCAGCGAAGCCTGACGAGTCCCCGTTCAAACAGAAGGTGGACATGCGCGCCCGCTTCCAACAGATGGCCCAAGCCAGGGAGGAGGAGGAGAAGCGGCGGGTAGAAGAGCAGAAGCTGCAGCGGATGCAGTTCGAGCAGCAGGAAATCGACGCCGCCCTACAAAAGGTAAATCCCATATTAGCTCCATTTTACGATCGTTATTAAGCTGTGTATCATTTTGAACCTCCCCTTAACCATGTCTAGGAACACGTTTGTGTTTGTCCGCTGGTAGCCCTACAGGTTATTTAAAAGATGCTCATATTAACAAGATGAATAACACAATTTGGTACTGCCAGGTCACCTGCTTAAGTAGCTGTGATAAGAGCGTGTTATCAACATTAAGGATATACACTTGCTAGAATATACAACATGCTAAGAGCTATTAATGTCAATTTGCAGAAGAAGGTGGACGAGACGGAAGCAGAGGACGGCAGCATCATCAATGGCTCAGCGGCATACGAGGACGAGGAGGACCAAGGCCGGTCCGGTGCACCGTGGTTCAAGAAGCCCCTGAAGAACCAGTCGGTGGTGGACTCGGAACCCGTGCGCTTCACCGTCAAGATCACAGGCGAGCCCAAGCCAGAGGTGACCTGGTGGTTCGAGGGGGAGATGCTCCAGGACTGCGAGGACTATCAGTATATCGAGCGGGGGGAGACCTTCTGCCTCTACCTGCCGGAGACCTACCCAGAGGACGAGGGAGAGTACATGTGCAAGGCGGTGAACAGTCGAGGCACGGCGGCTAGCACCTGTATCCTCACGATAGAAAGTAAGACCACCTTGGTGTGAGGCTTTGCCTGGCTGCCTGACCTCCACGTCCTGTCTGCATGACGTCCACTTCATGTCTGCATGACCTCCACTTCATGTCTGCATGACCTACACTTCATGTCTGCATGACTTCCACTTCATGTCTGCATGATCTACACTTCATGCCTGCATGACCTACACTTCATGTCTGCATGACCTACACTTCCTATCAGCATGACCTACACTTCCTATCTGCATGACCTCCACTTCTTGTCTGCATGACCTCCACTTCCTGCCTGCATGACCAACCCTTCCTATCTGCATGACCTCCACTTCCTGCCTGCATGACCAACCCTTCCTGTCTGCATGACCTCCACATCCTATCTGCATGACCTCCACTTCCTGTCTGCATGACCTACACTTCATGTCTGCATTACCTCCACTTCATGTCTGCATGACTTTCACTTAATGTCTGCATGACCTACACTTCATGTCTGCATGACCTACACTTCCTATCAGCATGACCTACACTTCCTATCTGCATGACCTACACTTCCTATCTGCATGACCTACACTTCATGTCTGCATGACCTACACTTCCTATCTGCATGACCTACACTTCCTATCAGCATGACCTACACTTCCTATCTGCATGACCTACACTTCATGTCTGCATGACCTCCACTTCCTGCCTGCATGACCAACCCTTCCTGTCTGCATGACCTCCACTTTCATCTGCATGACCTTAACATGTTGTCTGCATGACCTTAACATGTTGTCTGCATGACCTTCACTTTCTGTCTGCATCACCTCCACTTTCTGTCTGCATCACCTCCACTTTCTGTCTGCATCACCTCCACTTTCTGTCTGCATCACCTCCACTTTCTGTCTGCATCACCTCCACTTCCTGTCTGCATCACCTCAACATGCTGTCTGGTTTCTCTGTCATTGAGTGGATCGCTTGCTCCTCCTTCCATGTGGAGTTGGATTGTGGCTGTGGATAACTGTGGGTCTTCTGTTTCTCTCCTGCAGCGGATGACTACTGACCCTCACCCTCCACCCCCCCAGTGTTCTGGGAACCTTTCCCCTGTTATCTCTCACTCCTTTTCCTAACATTTTATCCCTCGTGGTAGGGTGGCGGCAAGAAAAATAACAGTAAGCTTGGCATTCCTATGGGAGGGATACAGAAAACACACAATGTGCAAGATGTGTTGTTTACGTTTAGTTTATCTATAAACACTGCCATAGAATAGAATGATGCAAGTGCCAAAAGAAATATGTATACAGTAGCGTATTATGGTATTTCTTCATCCACACCACAAATGCAATATCATGAAGAGTGATTGCACACTGCACAGTTACCAATTCATGCTGATCATCACACAGATAACACACAGTTTTTTTTTGTGTGGAAAAACCTGAAATAGTTTGTTTTGGAATGTGTTTTAAAATGCCCCACAAATGATATAAACAAAATGAAAGGACATTTGGAGTACCAGAAGGCCTACCTGTATTCTCACTACTTTACTAGATGTGTGTGCTTGTTGTATTGGCATACTTGTTATGCCAATATATAAGCATGTTTGTTTGATGCCATGACATTCTAGAGGCTGGCTATAAATGTTTGTGAATAGATATTTTTTATTTGAATTTTCATAACTGCAGACACTACAAGTATACATCTGTTATGATAGCATAACCATAACACAAAATTGATTTTACAGAAATCTTATTTGTTTCGAAATTTGTCCTTTCATTTTCATCAAATTGTTATCTTGAATATCTCATTGTAACAAATGTCCCCTTTTTTATGTTGAGTACAATTTTAGACTGACAGATGCTAAAAAAACTCTATGTTATTACTTTATCATTGATTGTGGAGAAATATAAGCCTAGATTGAATATTATAAAATGTCAAATGTTATAAAAAATGTTTTAATAAAATATACGAAATCACTAACGATTACTTGATATTTCCACAAAACGCTGACATCTATCACAGGTACTCTTAATATTAGTCCAGTCAATATTAACATAATAACGGTATTTCAAAACGTACATTTAAACCTTACCGACTAGCGCCACCGGGTGGTATGATGCTGCCATGTCGGAGCGTTACCATGGGAACACACAGTCACAGGTACCCCACTATGCAAGACATGCGCAGTTTGGTTTATTTTTCTTTCTACGACAATAACCATTTCCGAAACATGATGAACGGCATTCTACCTGTATTTTATATTAACACATCGAGCTACATCGCACACAAAGATACAGGACATGACAGCAGTGTTTTCTGGTTCCCTATTGAAGATGCTTCTCATTTAGCTTAAAAAAAACAAAAAAACACACCGTCACCACCGCTAACCCACAATGGTCGTGTCTGTAGAAGAAGTTTCTTCGTCCCTTGTGCGGGAATTTCTAAGTCGAAAGGTGAGTCGGCGAACCTACTTATTGGTCATGTTAATGGTGGTGTTCTTTTGAAATGAAGCACAATGTGTGTGTGTTATTTAGCGTGATGGTTAGCTAGCAATAGCCTCATGCGTCCAGCTGGAAAGCAACAACAGTGTGGGAGGTTATCTTTCATCCAGGGACTGAAGAGGACCATCGCTTGCATGGATGAGGAGTATCCTCGCACCGATGGCAGCATCAACAATAGATCAGATCTACGACAAGTTCTTCAGATCGAGGGCCTTTATAGAAAAAA
Organism: Muraenolepis orangiensis; assembly: GCA_027704905.1. Taxonomy (NCBI): domain Eukaryota; kingdom Metazoa; phylum Chordata; class Actinopteri; order Gadiformes; family Muraenolepididae; genus Muraenolepis; species Muraenolepis orangiensis. The sequence goes on along the minus strand of CM051004.1, from coordinate 29,283,882 downwards.
CAAGGTGAGTCGTTTAGCTAGAGGTTGGCTCTATAGACCTAGACATTGCGTGTGCTTACTGAACATGACTATACATTTTCAATTCAACACACAACAGCAGAGTCTGAATCCCCCTCTAAAAACATTGCTGGAGATCATTGTACAATCTCACGTCGAGGGACACGGGGATGACGACCCACTTCGTGCTTCCGCAAGTGCACACTTCAACACACGAACTCATTCGCATGATGATGCGGACGCACACAACCCGCAGTATGACACAGGGATTCGGGACGGCACCAAAGACTTCCACAAGATACGGTATACATTGTTGTGTGTTTACTTCTGCCTAAAACGGACTATTAGTGGTTATTATACTTTGATTGTGTTATCCTGGTTCAATTGAAAACGACATGCATCCACTCCACTCCACAGATCGGTTATGGAGGACAGTTGTTGTCCTCCAATGCTGGTACCTGAGAGACAGTCTTCTGCACATGACAAGGCAGTCAATGAGAGTGTCTTAATGAACCGAACAAATCGCATTAGACGAGGCATACTGGGAGGACCAGTTGCAAACTTGCCCCAGGTAGATATAAGGGGGGGGGGAGGTGTGTGTGTGTGTGTGTGTGTGTGTGTGTGTGTGTGTGTGTGTGTGTGTGTGTGTGTGTGTGTGTGTGTGTGTGTGTGTGTGTGTGTGTGTGTGTGTGTGTGTGTGTGTGTGTGTGTGTGTGTGTGTGTGTGTGTGTGTGTGTGTGATATTTTCAAATACATTGATAAAGGAAGGATGCAATCACTTTTGTTTAGGATTCACACAAGAAAAAGCTAACTAGAAGGACAGGGCTGCCTTCTTCGCCGGTCCCTGGAAACGAGGCGGGACCACCGGAGCAGACCGGCCTCTCTAAGAAGGTGCTTGCTTCAGGGTTCCCAGGGGAGTCTACTGCTCAAGGTCTCCTGAGAGACAGACCTGGAGACATGACATGGAGCTCAGTGGAGAGCAAGAAGAGCCCTGGAAGACACAACACAGGGACAGACAGAAGGTGAAGCGTTTGATGTGTTTACATTTACATTACACCAAGCAAGTTACTCCAAGCAACTTACAAGTGGATACTGTCAACAATCAACATCAAAGCATACACTCAATGTTCATCTTGACTCATTTCAGAGCCGTTTCTAATTTATTCACGCCTTGTTGCTTTTTGGATGTTTTTTTTATTTCGCTTTATATTGTTGTCTTTCAGACCAAAATGTTCAACCTATTCGAATATGGATAGTTCACACTCATCTGAGATGGTCTTGGGTAATTTATTTTAACTGTTTATTCTCTGCATTTACGTGATATGTGTTATCATTTCAACCATCATTTGAACTGTCCAATGTTGTTGGCCTTGGTGTATGTGTTTCTCCCAGATGACTTTGATTCCAATGATTATGAAGACATGCCAGAGCTGTCCAACGTGTCCCTGCACTCCAGCAGGGACGTCCTGCAGCACAGAAGCTACAGAAGCTGGCCTATGGATGTACACACAGCTATAGTAGGACAACTAAATCAACTCTTCCAGTTACAACCCATTTCAAACCAAAATACCCAAATAAAACAATAATAATAGTGAATAAAAGTGGATGGCTGACGTTCACATCATATCCAATGTAATTATGGAGCACATTAAATAAAATAAAAAAACAGTGTGGACCTTAGCGCTGTACGAATTCACAGTGTAGATAGCGGTGAACCAACAAGCCACTGTTCACCTTTCCCCCGCTAAATCTCATAAAGCATGTTGTTGTTTTTCATTCCAGGAGATAAAAGCTGTTATTCTTGGCACCTGCTCGCTGTGCTTCAGTCCTGAGTGGATAAATCAGAGCTTCAGCTTCTCTGACACCCATGACCTCCGATACGGCATAGTACAGAAAAAGGTGAACTGTGGAGGGAGTTTGCTGACATTAACTCATCTGACGCACACAAACACACACACCCTAATGATTGCATACCTCTGCACTCCCAACTCTCCTATATTTGCTTGTTGGAGTTTGACTGTGTTTTTGTTTGGCTGGTTTTAGGGCGGCCCATGTGGGGTGCTGGCATCAGTCCAGGCCTGCGTCCTGCAGAAGCTGCTGTTTGACGTTCCGAACCCTGGGAGTGTAGACCTTAGGTACGTTGTCTAGCACAGACACCCCACTGAGACATCCCCTCAATAATTTAAGTCTAATGCATGTTAACCTTTCAACTACGCAGTTTTCTATTTATCGCAGTGCCGGCGTTAAGCACAAATTGTTATGGTTTTCAGCGATTGTACTTTGGGACAAATGGTTTGTTTCTCCAGCCTGTTAAGACCCTCCAACGCTGCTAGACGACGCTGTCTCGTGTTGGCCGCTGCTGAGGTGCTATGGAGGGCTGGGGGACGTAAGACAGCCACACTGGTCATGTGAGTTATCCTCTAAAGACTATTCCGGAGAGTTTAACTACTATTAAGGCCGAGCAGTTAATGATTGGCTTAATCAGCAAGGTGACACTGTGAAACACTCTCATAAGCCCTATTGGTGTGTGTGTGAGAGATCGTCATCATTTCAACACATAAAGAAATCAGTGATGAACACGTGCATAGGTTTCAGTGTTATTTTTAACCATTGGTGTGGCTCATATCTCTTCAAAAGAACTTCAGGAAGAAGTCACTTTGTGCCGTCTGGCTTCTACAAATCTGAAGGTTTTCTTGAAAAGGTAATGGCATGACATGGCAATGGCAATGACATATGTGCATTTGGACACCAAATGTGAACAATATGAACAATATGGTCCAAAAAAACATATTGCGATCATCTTTACAGATATTGCGCTTGCAATATGATTCGCATTGTTGGAATGATAATTTTTTTCATCCCCGTTTTCACTGAAAAAACTATTAAAATCATGATTTGATTTTGTTGTTGAGGTCTCTACCAAACAAACAAGTTTTCTTGCATCTGGAGAAAAAAAAAAGAATTTACAATGGTGTAATACATTTACATTTCCACATTTTACACATATCAAAAAGCATGCAGCTCTTGCGATTTGGATATTGCACTTGACCATGTTGCCTTTTCATATAACACTGCTTTCGTTAGCAATGTTATAATGGACATTCCCTTTTCCCTGTACCCAGTTGTGTCTGTCGTCATAGTAAAACATCACAAGTTGTTATGTAAGAATATGATTGAAAATAATATGATTTCTGTGCCTACCAAGGAGTGAATTAAAGTGCTGTGAAATCACCCACTTGTGCTCCAGGTCACCTGTTTCACCGCTGATAACCTCAACGACCTGCAGTGGCTGCTGGAGCAGCACGTCCAGCAGGTCAGTCTGCTTCATCCGTCTCAGTTTTATACATTTTTCATTCAAATGGGGTTGCTGCAATCTTTTTGTTTGTGTGCCACTTTCACCAATACTGTTCTATTGCTTTATTTTTCCTAGTTTGAGTCTGGATCCTTTGGATGCCTGCTGCTCAGTATCTCTGCTATCCTCTCCAGATCTATTGCAAAGTATGTTTTTATTTTTTTAACTGATTGTTATTGTTGTTGCTATCGCTGCACGAAAATTTAAGAATGTATAGTAAGTCTTTATTCATGCCTATTCATATTGTTTTCACATTTGTGTTCTCAGAGTACGAGAAGATATGGACGTGTCCACCAATACTCTAATAGGAGCCCATGGCTACTGTACTCAGGTGTGCTACTGTTGCATATATGTACTATATGTTTTTATATGCACATCATTGAGAAGGAAAATAACAAGATCCATTAAAAAGCGGGTCTTTACATCCAGTGGAAGTAGATGAACCCCGACCTAAATGATGATGCTGATTTAGCATCTCTGAATCTTCTCCTTCTGTAGGAGCTGGTGAACCTGTTGCTGTGCGGCCAGGCGGTGTCCAACGTGTTTGACGACAAGGTGGAGCTGGACTCCGGCAACGGCAGCTCCACCCTGCTGAAGGGAATCCAACACCGCTGTGACATCGGCCTGCTGTCCTTGTTCGAGCATTACAACATTTTTAAGGTGAGCAGAGCGTCTCCGTGTCGGTCGGCATTTTCTCTGCCGCGTTCACTTCAGACCAAACTTTCTTCATCTCTGCTCACCAGGTGGGGAGTCACCTGAAGACCCCTCTGTTCCCCATCTGGGTGGTGTGCAGCGAGAGCCACTTCAGTACCCTGTTTGGCCTGCAGAGGGAGCTGGTGACCAATCAGCACAGCTCGCAGGAGTTTGACCTCTATTACTACGACGGGCTGGCCAATCAGCAGGAGGAAATTCGCCTCTCCGTTTGTAGGTGTTGCACCATCACATATGCATACCCTCGGCAGTTGTTCATGTTGCATTGATGTTGGCCGATTCTTCACAACACACAACTCCCACCCTAACTCACTCCCTTGGGCGGTGAGCGGTGATCAGGGCGGTGCCTAAACTGTGCTGGTATTTTGGGCGTAGCTTATTCTGATTTAAGTGCCTTCCCTTTTTCAGCTGTTGGCTTGGCAGCGGCGTTCCACGGGGATAATGACTCTGATCTTACTCCTCCACTGGAGCATTGCATCCGAACCAAGTGAGTTTTCTTTGGCGAATACGCGCAACACGCAGAGCTCCCATATGCCAAAAAAATGCCACCATCACCACACTGACACCACTCCCCGTCCGGTTTAATTCTTTCTTTATCTCTGAATGCCCATCGGAGATTTGTGTGGCCGATTATCACGCAGCGTTCATGAGAAGCGGCGATAAACAATCGTCGGGGTTTACTTGGCGCAGGTTACTTCACATTCCCGAAGATAATTTGCGAGTGTATAGAGATTTTGTAAGGAGAGAGAGGGGGGATAACGGCACGTACTGCTGCTGGCACGCAAATATGTGATATTGCATCCTAACCAACAACATCTGGATTGATTCGCTTGTGCCAAGTATCATTCTGGATTCAAAACAAACAAAACAAACAAACTTTTTTTTTTTAAATGTATGTTTAACTTTCAATTTCAATTGAATTTTCAATTTGTTTATCTTTCAATCTAAATATTATGTTATTTTAGTAGCATACAGAGCTGTATATTGAGGTGTGTGTATATATATATTTTTCTAGGTGGAAGGATGCCATTGTCAATTGGAATGACACAGAGCCTATTCTGTGAGAGGCAGTTGATGAAGATGGGGACAAACCAAGGATAATTCATTTTTGTCCATCAACATTATATTCTGCCAATCAAATTCCAATTTTCCCTGTTACGACACAATCACGTTTTATTGCTTGATCATATCTTATTAAAGCAACTAGCAGAACTAAAGCTGTTAATCGTATTACGCTGTTAATATTTTATGACTTGATGTAGAGACTTGTTCTTCCACCATAATTACTATCGATAAAATATTAAGTATAATTCAGGTTTATTTATATATCTATATATCTATATAAAGATAGATAGATAGACTAGTCTATAATGTGCAGCAAGAATAATCATTTGTGAACATTTTGAACTGTGTTTGCGACACAAAGGATCATGACTATTTTTTAACCGATTATGTTCATGACCAAGACATAAGAGATGTATATCATACCCATATATGACAAGTCATATAAGATGCAAAGATTATTATTAAAATAAATAAATAATACCTAATATGCCTGACTCTGTTTGATGAGAGAGAGACTGTGTGTTAGACTGCATCGTTTTGTTGCATGGTCTTGGACTCTTTATTTGTTACAAATCATTTGATCTCAAAATGATACATGATGGTAAAGTCAAGACAAGTCTATTCTATGTGTGTAGCCCTTAATCACAGTTCCAGTCCCAAAGGGCTTCCCAGACCACATGTTTACAACACCAACCCAAACCCTTAGCCCCATAAGGGCAAGACAGAACTCCCTTAATGACGGAGGAAGACATCTTGAGAAGGAACGCAGAGTGGAAGGGGATCCCTCCTTCCAGGGACGGTTCAGGAGTGCTATGGGTGCCATAAGTGACATACATACATGCATAGTATTTACATAGTCATTTATTTATGAAACCCTAACGGTACAAATAATAAACAAATGAAACATAATTTGTGTGAAGAAATAAAAACGGTCCTTACTCCAGTAATGTATGGTTAATTAATGGTTATATGGATAAATCCGTGTACACCATGTGGATCAATATGTATATGAGGCCTGTTGGGATTTCCCTTGGTTTGATGAACAAGTTGAGCATGATGACACATTCAATGATTAGGACTGGTTAAATATATCCATGGTTCCATTGTAGGAGCTCCATGTGTCAACAGCAGGTGCACCTCCCAACTTCTATCATCCTATTTGTTTATGTATAAAACGCAAAAAATGCTTAAATGCAACAAAAAAAAACCCACAAAATGTAACTTAAGTCTTATCTGATACGGCGAGACGACGACGCATTCGGCACTAGCCTACTCTAACAAACGTGTGTAAAAAGTGATAGCTTAATAGTTTAAATGTGTATGACGCTACTTCCAACACGGGGTGAAATCAAATAAACCGCGAGACCAGCCACAGTGAGTGTGTGTGTGTGTGTGTGGGGGGGGGGGGCATCATCCACACATCAAAGTGACACGTGGCACGCTGCCAGTTTGCCCGTGGCACCAGGGAGAAGCTGCGTTCTGTGAATGCTTCTGACGCCTCTCTCTCACAGTGTGTGTGGCACATGGGGACAGCGTAGTAGTGACGATAGGTGTTCGCTGCTTCAGCTTCCATCCCAATGCGATGTCCACGACCACCTGCCCATCGGCGTCCTCGCGCAAGATGCCCTACCACTCCCTCGCCTGCTCCCTCAACATCATGTGTCTGAATCCACGGTATGAAGCGTTTTATTACATACAATAAAAATGAACACAAAAAGAACAACCAAAGTTTCTGATATGATCATATGATATGATATGTACATACAATTGTGCAATACAATAATGTATATAATATAGTACATATTTAAAAGCATTTAAAGTGCCAGCAGTGCATGAATACAGTGCAGTAGCTATGATAAGTCCACAGTTGTACTGTGACGGGTAGAACCGATAGGCCTACGTAGGCGATGGCAGCTTACCCGCTTACATCGATATAATACTCTTCTCTTCGATTGATTCCTCGACACCTGTCAAATTCTCAGTGGACCTCATGGCGGGCTACTTCCTATACTTGTACGGATGTCATTGGTGACGCCTGGCAGTTATACATTCTGTAATGGCTGAGAGAATCATGTGAAATGAAATGAATGGTTTGGATTGGTGGTAATTCTACAGCTGAAGTGCCATGCCTATAAATAAGGGTGGTTTGTGCTTACGCGTGGCTCCGGGCACCGTCAAATCGGATTGGCTTAAAAGGTCTATGGTATGTCACGAGGCAAATCATGTTCTCTTGGCTGTTGCATGCAGAATCTAAAGGAATGTGATGTTATTTATTTTAGTTTGTAGTTCCCATCCAGAGTGTTGCAAGGTGCAGTTATTTGAGGCCAGGAACAGCAACTGGGATGAACTAAGCATGCAGGGCCTATGGTTGTGTGATGATACCATCCTAATACACAGAGACAACTAAATGTGTTTATTTGACCCTCTGGGGCATTTAAAAAACCCTCCACTATTGGGACTCACTGCCATCAACATGGTTGGTGGCTGATGGTGGTTACCTGTATCAATGGAAGAGGGGGTCCCATTCACTCCCTGTGGCCCTCAGACCCGGACGGGGCAGATGCTGGGTGCAATCTGTCACGGAGGAAATGGCCAAGCTTTGTCTTGATTCATCTCACAGGCATTTCCCAGCGGTGCCCGAGCCGGGGTCTGGCGCTTTTGTGTAATTGCGTTAGACCCCGCCCACACGGCGGCCCCCAGTGTGTCTTCTGTCTCTTTCCCTGATCTGCGCTATTTGTCTTCAGATAAGCGATATCCTCTTCAGATTAGGATTTGGTGTCCCCTCTCAGGCCAGCCGGCAGGGAAAGACAACCCCCCCCGCCATACACCCCCCCCCCCCCCGCCATACACCCCCCCCCACCATACACCCCCAACCCACCCCACCCCCCCCCACCATACACCCCCAACCCACCCCACCACCCCCCCACCCCAACCCCCATATGAGAAGCGGGTCATATTTTTAGCCCTCTAATCCTTTTAGCAGCGCAGCCCAAAACGGGCCACCCTCGCTGATTTAATTAATTGTCCGAGGTCGTAATTATACATCGAGCTCCAGTTGGGAGGCCATCCACACTCGCGACCACCTATATATATTTATTTATATCTCTTTATTTGTTTGTTTTTGTTTTTTTCCCCCGCTGCTGCAACAGAGGGGGTTCCGGGAGCAGGAGCATGAATTAAAAGTAATCTGAACCATATATATCCCATGCAGGCGTGGACTTTTTGATGTCATTTCTTCCGGGGATGTTCCGGTTGTGGGTCTAATTTATGGAGGAGGAGCGCTGTGAATGAGTCCTGGAGGACTCGCATCTCTGTGTGTGTCACAGACGCACACACACACACACACACACACACACACACACACACACACACACACACACACACACACACAGATGATAAATATACACATGGTACTAGATAGAGGACTTTGTGGTACACTTGGTGATGTTACATTTACAAGTTGTTGTAATGTGAAATGACTGCGACTACTTTACTGTGTGTGTGTGTGTGTGTGTGTGTGTGTGTGTGTGTGTGTGTGTGTGTGTGTGTGTGTGTGTGTGTGTGTGTGTGTGTGTGTGTGTGTGTGTGTGTGTGTGTGTGTTTTCAAACCTAAATATAGTTTGCCATTGTTCTCAAAGCTACATTTGTCCTATGTAATGTTTTTTTTCTAGGGAGGTAGTCAGAGGTATGTCAGCCTACATGCCTGCTGGGCTGGGGAACGCACTGCTCAGCCTGCTGTATGTATTAAGCTCACCTCCACATAGACACTCGTCGATTAAAATAGCTAATGTCTCGGATGCATTGGTGTAAGCCAATACAAGCTAATGCACAACGTAATAACAATGTCAACTAAGGTTTGCCTCCTCCGAGAGGCCCTCAAGGGTCCTCTAGTTGTGGACTTAATATTATCTCCCAGAAGAAATCCACACCGACCAAGTACATTCCAAGTTGATAAGAAAAATAAGATTTACACGTATCGAATATTATCGAAGTAAATCCAAGAAAAACAAAACGGATATTGTTTGAGGAAACCCAGAGGGACCAATCAGATGGGAAGTTAGCTGTTTGTGTACATTGTCCCATGAGCCAGATTTCAGTTAATTGTATTGTATGTGTGTATTAAGGCTCTCTGAAAATGATTTGCATTACACAAACCCCTAAAAGGCATGACAATAAACTTTGTAAGCCATGCCAAAGGCCACAGCTGAAAGCTAAACAAAATGATTGCTCTGGTGATACATTTTCATTCATCAGCCAATCATCCGTTGGCTAAGTAAACTAATAAGAATAATCATCATTTTCTGAGGCTATGGTCTCTTAAGAACGAAGCAATCCAAAAAAAAAGTCCAGTTCTTTTAGGCCCATATTGCCTAACATGCTGTTGCCTAACAAGAGCCGGAGATTGCTCACAACAACTTGTTGCGTGTGTGTCCTCCAAAGACTTTCCAGAGGTTCTGAAACAAGTGTAGTCCCCCAGTCGGGGAATTCAGACACCAACAACAAGGAGCCCCCCCCTAGTCATTAGTGAGAGAGTCTGAGAGTAGCAGACGGTTTGGAAAATGCCCAGTCAGAACAAACTGGCTATATGAATTGCCCTTAAGCCACAACCTAAATGGCACTGGGTGTTGGCCATTTTGTTGTTAATTCATGGTATTTTCAATTTGCTTTAGCTTCATCAAGGGGCATTTATTCCTATGTAGTTATGTTTCTGTTGCTCGATTCACTACGCTATGTTTATGAATTATGTTTGCAGTTATTATTACCTGTCCGTCTCCAGCGTGGAAGCCATCCTCCATCCCCCCTCAGTCTACAATAATTGCAACAATTGCTGTGCTTCAATATTCTTTATTGTTCAGCTGCAGCGCATTGCTGCCATTTTACTCATTCAATATGCTTTCGTTGTCATAAATCATTCATCAAGTGCCAAATCAAATAGATAAAAGACAATGGCGTGGAGTGAAAGATATTGAAGACCACAGTAGACCCGTGTCAGAACATAACAGACAATTGAAAATCGAAATACTATAAAGAAATAAAACGTAGTTCATATGACTGCAGTGGATTTGAAGGCACTTCCTTGGCAATCAGTTGATCCCTCTTTCATAAATTACGAACCTGAATCAAATAAAACAAAACAAAATGAATCGTGTTAGTGGTTCAAACGGTGATGAGATGGACATGGACAAAGATGGACACAAGATGGGCAAAGTCTATCATTGCTAGCCTTCTTGAACATTAACAATGGTTCATTTAGAAAATCACCCGTATGACTCAAATAATGAATCACTTAATTCCTTCCTGTGCCCACTGTGTAACATTATTCAGAGAATATTGCAGAAATGATTGCATTATCTGATTCACTTTCGCCACTGAATAACTGCGTCAGCCCTTTCCAAATAAAGGAAGATTCCTCCCTCGCTAAAACGGCCGCTTTCTCTCCCGACGTCGTCCTCCTATGACAATCCGTCAGCCGCTAATTGAGTTCATTCACTTGCAGCCCAACCCCTGTCACGGGGAGTTGGGCTCTGAGACAAGACACGCCGCCCAAGTCATCGCTGTGCCGTCGTCATTGACGACCGTTTGGACGGAGAGAGCGGTTGACCTCAAGCCTCAAGTGTGGTCAACTGACTCCTCTTGCACACTTATCCTGTCTCGACGTTTTAACGCAAAGAAAAACGACCGCAAGCTCTCTCTCTCCCCGCCTGGTGTCTGCACGCTCTGAGCTCAAACGAGGTATACATGTGTGTTCATCCGTATGGGCTGCTTGTGATGGGAAGAAAGGGGATACTATTAGTTCTAGCCCATCTGGACTACTACGTCTTGAGTTCTACACGTTGGTTTTCCCAATATCTGTTACTCATTTTGTATTTTTGGTTTATTCCTGTGCCAATGACTCCCTCTCACATTTTTCTTCTGGGAAAATAGGAATTAGGAACACTTCAACACACTGAACTGAATTGATGAAGACAAGAGTTTTCAAAGTGTGAGGCGATCCTCCCCTGGGGGGCGCCAGAGGGTTTCAAGGGAGGCGCAGAGAAACGTTCTTCCCAGACAGAGAAACACATTTCCCAGAATTGAAAACTTAAATGAACTTATGAATTTGAATTAATTGATTAATGTCAATTAATAGCAAAATGGAGAGGTTTCTCACACCAGCAGTGGCTAACCCTTATAAGAAGTACAATAATATAAACAATTATTGTGAATGGATTCAGTCTTGCTTATTGTGAATGGATTCATTTCTATTGTATATATATATATAAATATATATATCAAGTGTGTGTGTGTGGGGGGGGGAGGCCCATTCTATCAGACTTTAAAGCACCACCTGCATTAAGGTGTTGACATCTTCTGGTCAGAACGCAAGTGGTCAGTACAGTCCAATATAGCATTGGCAGGTCGTAATGAATGATATTGTATTGCATTTATGATGGATTGAATGTCTTTGTAATGCCTGGCTGCAACAACACTTTCCCTAGTGGGATAATACAATTTGATTTAACTTGATACGTTTAATATCTGGCAGTGTCATGCTTTTTATTGCCATATATGTCCAGTATGTTCCGAGGGTGTGTGTGAGTGTTTGTGTGTGTGTGTGTGTGTGTGTGTGTGTGTGTGTGTGTGTGTGTGTGTGTGTGTGTGTGTGTGTGTGTGTGTGTGTGTGTGTGTGTGTGTGTGTGTGTGTGTGTGTGTGTGTGTGTGTGGTAGTAAAGCTACTCTTGGCTGCATCACATGACCATCCCTCGAACTTCAATGTCGAGTGTTGTCTTCTACGGCTGACACATTCACACATTGTTAACACTCAACTAACCTATGACCTTAAGGGAACTATATACTCCTTAGGCTGGTTCATTGTTTTAGTTGGTTCTATTGCAGTGTATGAGTATAGTGTGCAGTGTGCAGAGTATTATGTCAGTATAACATGAGTTTAAAAGTCTTGTTAATGCTAATGCATTCACAGTCAGATCGCAGTAAGGTGTCTTGTCATTGTATGACATCATACCACACACAGGTAAACAAACAGATATACATATTTTTTTTTAAGATACACACTGGTACACACAAAAAAGGTGCAGCATAACAGATATGTACACTTATACACTCTTTATATTGATTCCTGGTGCTTCGTGAAACATCACCAGGTGCAAACCTCATTCCAGACGCTACACATAATATATACGTTGTATAAACGCATACATCTGGGACAGATGCAAAACAAACACATGTTTTGTATTATGAGTGAAATAAACAGTTATTATGTGATGAGTTTATGCCTCTATCATATTTGCAGGCAACATGTTCAACTATATCTGGCTTACAAGCAACATAACATTGCTTTGATGCCATAGCAAGATCCCAATGCAGCCATTGTTAAATGCCTTAACTTAACCATCGTATAGTAAGTGGTGAAGCTGCAGAAATGATCATGTATTGGGAGTTGAACCACAGTACTTACATGCAATGTCTATGATTGCGTGCACAGTGGACTCATTGCTAATCGTGTTAGCAATCTTGCACATCTTTTGTAGTCTGAAACATAAGACAAAAACAAAAATTATTGGCAAGTGTTGTGGCATGTCATTGTGTCACAATTAAAAGCAAAAGGTATTCATATAGTATGCAATCAGGGCTTGACATTAACTTTTTGGCTCACCAGCCACTGTGGCCAGTGGTTTTCCAAAGTCACTGGCCACTCCGCATTTTCACCAGGCAAACCCCCCCCCCCCACCCACCTCCTTGAAATGGATTGGCCAATGGAATGAGCACCCAGTGCTCATGGGAGTTGTAGTACCATGTACTAAAACTTTTTTTGCATGGTAAATGCTACCAAAAGATCACCAGCCAAAGTGGAGTTATAGGCCATTGCCGAATTCTACCAGCGTTAAGCCGGTGTTAATGTCAAGCCCCGTATGCAGCTGGTTTCTGTATGTATTTGTATGGGGGAGGAGGGGGATGTGTATATGTGTGTATGATATAACATAAACAATCCAAACTTGATTGCATGCACAAAAGTCAAATCATGGCTCCGGGGTCAAATGTTTGTTGTTTTGCCTGAATAAGATGGCCTCTGTGTCTGACTTAACTTAACATCGCTTGATTTCCCTGCAACAAAATAAAAGCACAAAAGTAAAAGGAGCGATACTACGTTGTGGTCTGTTTCTCATGCACATCGCTGTTTAGTTATTCACGGTCAGTGTTGTCCGGCGCCAACACACACACACACACACAGTGTCGTATGTTCAGATGTGTCAAACTGGGTTTCCAAACATCTTGTCTGAAATAAGTGTTGGCCAAATGGCGCTTGGATAGTACATCCAGTCCGGTAAGTCAATTTCTAATTGCTTCTAATCAAGTTCATTGTAGTGAGTGTTTGTTTTGTAATGCACTGTCCGTTTTTTTTAATTGCCATGGCCTGTCGGGCTTCAATATTTTTGGTTGATTGATATCAACATTTGAAGCATAGCATAGGGCCAATTTGGCCCCATGTTTTAATTGTTTTATTTGTAATATCAAAATCATATAAAATCCCCAATTACACAATATAAATGCAGGCCTTTGGGGTTACTGTTATGGTTCAGGATATATTCAGGATATATTCAGGATATATTCAGGATATATTCAGGATATATTCAGGATATATTCAGGATATAACAGACAAGGGGCCCCGCATGACGTAACACAACCCCTTTCATCTACATTCACACAGAACGGTCTCCGGAGGTCAACATGGAACAGTGCTCACAAGACGTTACACGGTAACACAACAGTAGAAAGGTGTACATACATGCTGGTCTTGAACAATCCCGTGTATTGTGATAAAGTCTGTGAAAATGTGTTCTGCATTCCGATGAGAACTTGACTGGTCCTGCTTAAAAGAAAGGTTCTCATCAAGGCACACAAACAGAATGCTTTTTATTTGTTTTGTCTTCTCACAAGCTGCAATTGTTTTCCTATTAAACCCCTCTGTGACCCCTCGGCATGCCAGCGCTAACAGTTCAAGTGGCCCGAGGATCAACGGGATAACATAAGCGCCTCCCCAAGCGTCACACTACACTGTTACACATACAAAGAGGGATTGAGTGTGCTCAATCCCGACTTGGCGATAGCGATTGCCTCCTAAACAGTTGAGCTGTGAAGAGCGAGCTTCTGCATTTTCACACCAATAGTGTTGTTCATACCAGGGACCTGAGACCTATAATCTGCTTAACTTTACAGGGCCAGCGACCTTGCTGCTGTAGACCATGTGCCGCATTTCCTTGTAGTTTTGGGTCTTTCTTCATGGTATATGACCTTCTAAACGTAGAGTAATGTTCTTTCCATAAGGGGGGGTGGGAACATAGATGTACGGATGTACGTTAATTAAATGAAGGGATAATTAATGTGTATTAATAAATGAACACGTTTCTAGCAGTTAAGCTATGGTTATTGGTAAATATTGCAAAGATGATGCACACTAGTGGCCCAGTAATGATCTTGGTGTTGTGGTTTTCTTACCTGCAAAATGCTGTATGAATTTATCCTTCCGATTTAACTCTCTAGGAGATATTTCTGCAAGACAAAACAAAGCATGCTTACTTTTTTCAATCAATACACACTTTTAGCTAACTATAGAAATATAACAAAACACATAATGAAATATTATACGAACAAAACATCACAACAATGTTCAGAAGTTTACCATGGCCAAATCTATACTCCAAAACTCAGCCACAACAAGTGTAACTGCTTAAATAGCCCTCATCATGCTTCCATTGTCTGAATGAAGGGGACATTAAGGTGTGTGAACTCTCCTCAGGAGGCTAACAGGCTAAAGAGATTATTGTTTGGCAGTTGTAATGCTGATCAATGTCATCAAAATAAGCCCATGGCATCAGTTAACAAGCTAGCATGATGCAGGCCCTCAGATCCGAGGAATGAATCCGCAATGATCCACACATGACTGAGTTTAGCAGAAGCCTGAAGAATGTTCCAGAATGTTCCAGACATCCCGCTTATTACATGTAAGACAATTACCACAGAGAATATTATGTCTACAAAACCTTGTGCTATGGGCATTGATGCAAAACTGCAAAATAATGGGAGCGATGGGATAACCTTATACCGGCTGCTGGAATTGAACAATGTGATTAATCAAAATAATAAGTGAATGTAATTGTTATGTCAAACAGAGTATTATTGCAATATATATATATATATATATTATATTGTTAGGCAATATATATTAAACATAGAATGATTTTTGCACAATGCATCTTAATGAGTTACATTATTCTAATGATTAGCCTAGGCAAAGCCAACATTACACAACACAGGCTTTGATTGAGAGAGCTTTACTTCAGAGTTGCAAAGGACGGATGGCAGGAGAGATGAGTCCACCTGGACTCTCCTTTGTGAAACCCCTAAACTTGCTTAAGTCCTGACATTAATAGCTCTTAGCATGTTGTATATGTTAGCAAGTGTATGTCCTTAATGTTGTTAACACGCTCTTATCACAGCTACTTAAGCAGGTGACCTAGCAGTACGAAATTGTGTTATTCATCTTGTCAATATGAATACTTGTGAACTGCTGTATTTATATGTTTGCGTACCCCAGTGTTATGCTATTGTCTGCTTCAACTAATGTACACCTTGTAAGTCGCTTTGGATAAAAGCGTCTGCCAAATGCCCTAAATGTAAATGTAAATGAAAAAGCAATGTTTAAGGCTCATGAAAACAGTGAGATTTGTCTTGCATCGCATGTAGCCCATCTAGCCTATTTTTACATGAAGCATGCCGGCTAAAGGAAAAGGCACACGCACCACTTGCTGAGATGCTACATTTCATGCCCTCAAAAGGGGAATTCCCTTTAGCCATTGGTCTGAGACAGAGACTGATTTCCAGTCACCTTATCGAGACCCTAAAGCAGCATACCAGATAAGAATGTGAACAACAATGCAGTATAATACAAATAAAGCACATGGCACATTTTCTGTGTTAATTAGTGTTTGGTGGTTACACTTTGCACACCAGTGTCAAGTACTGTGTAATAAGCAATGTACCAACCTGTAACCGTGTGTACTTGATATGTCAGGTCATGGTAAGGAATAGGTTCCGCACTACACTGCTGTTACAGGTATTTTCTACATTGCATATTACATGTAATTAGGCATATACTGTAACAAGGACACTGCTATGCAAAGTGTTACCCACACTGTTGCTATACAAAAACAAACAATGTGTGCCTTAACACTGTGCCAATTGGATCTCTTTATCTCTTTATTGGTCACATACGTGTACACACACAGTGAAATTAATTTCTCTGCATTTAACCCATCCTAGTATTAGGAGCAGTGGGCAGCTATTGTATATACAGCGGCCAGGGAGTAATGTAGGGGTCTGGTGTCTTGCTCAAGGGCACCTCGGCAGTGCCCAGGAGGCAAACTGGCAACTTTTTCCAAGTACCAGTTCTCACTCCGTACTTGGTCCGTTTCGGGGACTTGAACCCGCGACCCTCCGGTTCCCAAGCCAAGTCCGAACAGCACTAGTAGACAGCACTAGTAGACTAGTAACAGAACAGAGTAGGCAGCTACTGCCTTAATGACAACGTTTAGCTGTATGATGTGCAAGGCCCATGACGTAAGGCATTAGAGAGACAGTAAGCAACAGTGCCTGCTCTCAACCAGCAGAGACATCAAACGCAGACGCAAGCCAAGCTACCGTTACCTACAATAACAGATCTCAACATCTAGGACTGGAGATTCTGTGTAGTCTCTACTTAAGTCAAATTATAGCTAAGTTATAATACATTGTCCACAAAGGAGTAGCCTCTGCATGAATACAGAGGTTTTACAGCAGGACATCTTCCTATGACCCCCTCTGGTTTATAAACGGTTTTATAAAAAGTCTTGCTGCCTTTGAAAGCAGGAGAAGCACATACAGTATAATAAAAATATAAAAGATATATAAAAATACATATAAAAAAATATATGTAAAAATATATATAAAAAATATTACAAACAACATTAACTGGTCTTAACTGCTGTTTATGATGCCTCTGCCTCTATTGGTGGAGAAGTATCCACAACGTCATCATCAGGTGTGTGTGTGTGTGTGTGTGTGTGTGTGTGTGGTGTGTGGGGGGGGGGTGTTTGTGTGTGTGTGTGTGTGTGTGTGTGTGTGTGGGGGGGGGGGTGTTTGTTTGTGTGTATGTGTGTGTGTGTGTGTGTGTGTGTGTGTGTGTGTGTGTGTGTGTGTGTGTGTGTGTGTGTGTGTGTGTGTGTGTGCGTGTGCGTGTGCGTGTGTGGGAGAGAGAGAGAGAGAGAGAGAGAGAGAGAGAGAGAGAGAGAGAGAGAGAGAGAGAGAGAGAGAGAGAGAGAGAGAGAGAGAGAGAGAGAGAGAGAGAGAGAGAGAGAGAGAGAGAGAGAGCGCTGTCCCTCACTGTAAATTGAGGATTAAGCTTTCCTCATCATGTGTGTGCCTAATAATAAATCTCATCAGCTTACCTATGGGTCTACTGTTATCCAGTCTAGAGACATATAAAGGCTTTTCGCGAAAGGAGGAGGAGGTGGAGAACTTTATGTCTTGCGGCGCGGGGAAGAGTCCACCGCTGTACCGCCGAGAGACGTGCTTGTCCCGCTGTTGGCCGTCCCCCATAACCTGCAGGATGAAATCCAACAATGTCCCTCGGTCCTTGGACCGGGTTTCCCTGCTGTCCGTGCACTGGCCCGAGGTGATGAGTAGAACAACGAGAGTCAGCAGGATGTGGCATTTCTTCTCTACCTGCATGGCTTCACTCTCTCTCTCTCTCTCTCTCTCTCTGTAAACACAAGCGGGAACACACACACCGTTCAATCAAATGATTTCTTTCTAAAGTCAGTCTCACAACAAGCGGCAATAAAAAAAAGACCTTTCTTATTCAAATTCTAAATCAAGTCTTGTAGTTCGATATGTTTCTGGAGTGAGAAAGCAATTGCTATTAGTGATGACAATAACCGGCAGAACTATCTTGATAACTAACTAATCACGATTAAGGTTTGGCTGCACATAAATTCAGTTTTCTTCCCTCCCATGTCCAAGCAGGTGTGCGCGCACCGAATGTGCTTTGTGGTTCAAGATAAGTGTAGCCTCAATGTGATTTGTATTTCAGCAAATGTATTAAAACCAAAAAAATAAAACTTTCACACAATCTATAGTCTAATGTCCAAACTTACAAGTGAATGAGCGAAAGATACTTTCTTCTTGTATGTTTTTCTGCAAAATATCCCCGCGGGCTTTCTTCTGGTCCAGACGAGAGAACAGACAGCAGTTTGCGATCACGACCGTCTTGAAGTCATGCGCCCCGTTTTATAGGATGAGCGAGCTTCTTGAATGTAATACAATCGATTTTGAGTGGGTGGTATGGCAATGTTGACATCTTGGGTTTAATAATTCCTTCAAGTGGCAGTCGCTCACCATTGCACGCGTCACTCCTCTGATCACCCCCACACCCGAATAGTCGATTCATATACAATTTAACACCCCAAGATAAATTAGAAAAGCCTATTTTCTGAAATACCACAGAACTGAAATAAGACAGACAGTCTGTCCGAGTATAGCCTATACGCTAAAGTAAAACTAAAACTAAATAGCCTACAAAAAAAGTATGGGTCGTTTTCTAAAGTTACTTGAGATGACTTTGAGCGATATACGCACTTCTGGGGAGAGGTGTTTCCCACTGGCCCGACACGAGCTTATGGTGGACTTGTCAGCTATTTAAAATGTTGATGATTTGGCTTGAGCACAGACAGACAGAGACCGCCTTTCTCCATCTCACTTCCACAACACACGGTCGCTTGAAGTGTATGAACCAGAACAATTAGCTGATCAACCATGTTGTCAAAGTTAGTCGGCCCACTGTTCCTTCCAAATGTTTATTGCTACACGGGTATTTGCCCTTGAATGCATGCTACAGAAGTTGCTTAATATAATAGGTCTACTTTTTCTTACCGCATATTTTCATATTTTCATATTTCACAGCAGAATACGGATACTGCCGTATACTTAATATTTGGCGTCCTCTAGTGGCTGTGGTGTGTTGGATTTGAATTTATCCTTTTTATTTTTTTATCAAAACGCGATTTGCTATTTTTATGCTTTTCACAAAATCTTTAAAATACATGCATTATTACTTTTTTACAGTTTACCAGCGTAATATTTACAAATAATTAAATAATATTAATTACAACTCAGCGCAGCATTGAGGATATATGGTGTTGACTATAGCTACATCCGGTTAAAGGTTGCCATAGAGACTGACCAAGCCACGGTATCCAACTCGCAGCTTGAACGATACTGTAGTGTATTTTTATACACTACAGTATGTAGTACTGTACAGTATGTACAGTATAAAACTAAAACACTATCTGTGATACTGTATGCATTGTAAGGGCCATGCGTGTTGAGGCGACCAAAAGGCGTTGCCAGGGATACGACCCCCCCCCTGGGGTTTGTGTTTGTAAACTTGTGACGCCACGATGAAGACACCGTGACCAACCAGAGTAGTGGATACTTCTTGTACCAATAGTATTAGTCTTGTCTATTTACTTTGACCAATAGGAGTAGTCTATGTCTGTTTACTTTGACCAATAGGAGTAGTCGATGTTTATGATGCTATTTTCTATATAATGTGTGGCAAAGGAGCGCGTCGCTAGTCGCGCTAGGGAATTCGCAGTGCACTGCAGGCTCCATCTTGATGCAGTAGATATTATATATATATATATATATATATTGAACTTAGTATCCGGACCTCTCTTAAAGATTCTTATTTCCACCCGAGTAGAAATTATACTACAATACGATATAAAACCCTAATGGAAACCTAATCTAATCGAACGCTGTGCACGCAGAGACATGTCACACAGGTAACGTTATAGCAAACGAACTGCAGGATACTAACTTACACTTTTATAGGCCTACTTTTAGTCAGTCGTATTGTTCGTAATCCACACATTGCAATGGATTGCAACAAGTGAACCCCCCTGTTTCACTATGAAATAATTAAAAAGTCGTTTAAAACACAAAAACGATTTTTGGGTTCACTGGCATTCAATTAATGGAATGGGATACCATGTAGTTTAGATAAAAATAAAATGCAGTTAGCTTGTTTTACTTAAGTTTATGTGTCATAATCATATCACTGATTGACCATCTGCTGCATGCTGTATGTTGCACTCAGACAATTTGAGACAATATTTGAGACAGTAGACACAGGCATCTAGTCTGATCTCTGCCTTGCAGTACCTACAACCAGCTGTGGGAGGACGCCCAGGTAGAGCTGAGCAGTCTGCTTGCCCAGGAGGTCCCCGCACAGCCCCCCCACCCGGAGAAGGACAGGGTTGTGTTCTTCCAGCGGCTCTCCACGCTGTACGTGCGCTACATCCGCGTCTTCAGACACCTGGAGGAGGCCTACGACCAGGTGCTCCATCCCCAGAAGAGGCGTCTCATTCGGGACGTCCTCGACGGGGTGATGGGGCGCATCGTGGAGCTCAAGAATGAGATGGTGGAGAAGGAGTTCTCAGAGTATCACTACATGGATGATGTCTTACAGGATCTGAAGCTTACGCCTGTGAGTGACTGATAAATGTTCAATCAAGACATCAAGACACTCTAGGACTTTCTCAGTCCTAACAGCCTGCTGTATATTCACATGTTCATAGACGTATATCTATATATATATTATGTTATTGTTATAAGGCTATTGTTATTATTTTTTGCCCTGAACCTTGACTTGCATTGTTTCATTTTCCAATATAATAATGTGTTGTCCTGAGCTTTGAGTGGGAGTGCACTTTTTTTTAGTCACTTAAATTAATGTATGTGTATGTTTAACATCACAGGGTAAGTACAGCAGTTTTGCCCTCTGATGATATTTACTCTTCAGGCCGACATCGAGATCCCCGTCCCTTGTTACTTCATCAGCGAACGCACCAAGGAACTGCAGGAGCGACGCAAGATGCTATCAGACATCATTAGCACGATGGAGGTCACACCAAGAAAAGAAGAGAAAACCAAAGTGAGTGAGTGAGCAAATGATGAATGCATTAATTTGTCATTTATCAATTATATTATTTATTATTAGTGCATTGTCTTCTTTTTACTTCTTTTTCTTTTCTTCCTTAGTTTTTAAGAACAATGTTACTTCTTTAAGAGTCATTGTACTGTATATATTAATATACTATATGCACATTAATCTATTATCCCAGACCATGAGCCTAGAGGAAGCCGTTAAGGTCCTGCAGGTAGCGGAGAGGGCGCGGCAGGGCCGTCTCAGGGCGAAGTTCATGAGGGACATCAAGATGGACCAGAGGAGGCGGAGTGTTGCTCAGGACCAGCATGCAGCAGACCCTGGGGCAGCTGCTCTCTGCATTCAAAAGGTGCTGTCTCAGTCAACCTATAACCCTCTTCATCCAGCCATTTAGGGCATTTGACTCTCAGACCAACATCTGGGTCCAGGGTTCAAACCCCAATGTCCACAGTATACCTGTAAGTTTCCTTGAGCAGGATGCCTAACCCCCCTTACTGTTCCATAAAAAAACATTGGATAAAAGCGGGATTTATTAGTGATACATTACACTCCTCTCACTCTGGATAGTGTTGTAGGCCAACATTGAATGGAATATTCCTGGGATTCTTGGCTCTTACAAATGTGAGATCAATACTTGATTAGTGTAACTATGATGCCATGATGCGTTTTTTCCCAGGTGTGGAGGGGGTACAAGCAGAGGAAGATGACCAAGATCATTCGGGAACAAGAGTTCATTTTTCTGGGAATGGTGAGTCGTGGGGACCGTTTAGCTAGATCGGCAATACTTCACATACAAAATACAAAGTCAGGCCTGTTCTCAGTGGGTGTTGGCCTCCGCCAGGGCTGCGCTTTGTCACCCATCCTGTTTGTGATTTTCAAGGACAGGATTTCAAGGCGTAGTCATGGAGGGGAGGGGTTTCAGTATGGTGGGCTCAGGATTGAATCGCTGCTGTTTGCAGATGATGTGGTCCTGTTTGTGTCATCAGTATGTGACCTTCAGCACTCACTGGATCGGTTTGCAGCAGAATGTGAAGCGGCTGGGATGAGGATCAGCACCTCCAAATCTGAGGCCATGGTTCTTAGCAGAAAACCGGTGGATTGTCTACTCCAAGTAGGGAGGGAGTCCTTATCCCAAGTGAAGGAGTTCAAGTATCTCGGGGTCTTGTTCTCGAGTGAGGGGAGGATGGAGCGTGAGATTGACAGGAGAATAGGTGCAGTGGGAGCGGTATTGGGTGCACTTTGGCGCACCGTTGTAACCAAAAGAGAGCTGAGCCAGAAGGCAAAGCTCTCGATCTACCGATCAGTCTTCGTTCCTACCCTCACCTATGGCCATGAGCAATGGGTAATGACCGAAAGGACGAGATCGCGAATACAAGCGGCCGAAATGAGTTTCCTCAGGAGGGTGGCTGGTATCTCCCTGAGGGATAGGGTGAGAAGCTCAGTCACTCGTGAGAGACTCGGAGTAGAGCCGCTGCTCCTTCGCGTAGAAAGGAGCCATTTGAGGTGGTTCGGGCATCTAGTAAGGATGCTTCCTGGTCGCCTCCCGAGGGAGGTTCTCCAGGCACATCCAACTGGGAACAGACCACGGGGCAGGCCGAGGTACAGGTGGGGTGATTACATCTCCACACTGGCCTGGGAACGCCTCGGGATCCCCCAGTCAGAGCTAGTCGATGTTGCCAGGGAGAGGGAAGTTTGGAGTCCCCTGCTGAAGCTGCTACCTCCGCGACCTGACTACGGATAAGCGGGAGAAGATCGATGGATGGCAATACTTCACTAAAGCATAAGTCAGGAACACAACATCCTCTGTGAATCCCTTGTCTAGTTTCTGATAGCCCCCCCTCACACACACACACACACACTTTCTGGATTACCTACATTCAAACCAACGAACACTCAGACCATATATAACGTCTATGTACGGCCCCTTACGGCTCATCCCTCGTCATGTTTCTAAAGGTCATGGAGCCAGGTCAGTGGAAGCTGTGCCCTGCAGCAGCCGCCGCCCAGAAGCATGAAGCCAGCAGGCGGGTCAAACAGGAGGAGCATGAGAGGGACTACCAAGACTCCATAGTCACAGTCACCAGCAAACTGCGAGACACAGAGGGGCCCGACATGAAGGAGAAAATGAAGACGCGGCTCCGCCAGTGGTTCTTTCAATGCCGGTGAGGTCACCTATTAAATTGTAAGCCGTTTGAGATGGTGGCCTTCTCTGGTTGGCTTCAGTGATTACGGTTGCACTTGTTGTGAGTTTTGACCTCATCAAATTTCCAGCGACACCACCAGATGTTTCCCGGACTTCCCGGCCGAAGAAGAGGGAGGCTCCACTCTTATCTTTGCTGAAAAAACGCCTCAACAAGTGAGATCAGGTCTTTTCATCGTAATCCATAGACGGGTGATAGGAATTTTATTTAGGTGGCTATATGATGATTCACTTATTTTTTTTTACTTCAGCTCATGGAGGACATCACTGTGAAGGAAGAGGAGGAAATCAACAAGAAGCCAAAGGAAAAGGAGGCAAGCAAGGAAAAACCAAAGAAAGACAAAGGGAAGGTGGCAGAGGAGGTAAAGTTATTGTATTGGTTGGTGGTTTTGGTTTAAAAATGGAACGCTGTTGACTGTGGAGTCATTATTCACAAAAAAAGCCCACTACTCCCACAACCTCCCACAGGCTAAGTGTGTGTGTGTGTATCACTGCATTCCCCCTCCTTCCCCACAGGAAGAAGAGGCCGGTTTAATGATGTTACCTTCTGCATTCCTACCTGATCTTCAAGTGAGATGCAAGACATATGGAGGTACATGGTGTCCTACTGTCTTTTATGAAACCAAGCGATTTCATACTACCCCCACGTCTTTCGAGTGATGACGACCTAGAGTGATGATTCACAAGCATAGGATAGTCATGTTTCTAGCTGTATATAGCGCTAGCTTTCCGCTGAAATGCTAAAGTCGCTGCATGTCACACCTATTTACAACACATGACATGTGATCAGAAGGCAACCTAATGGCATTGTTGTTGTTGTACGACAGACTTTTGGCAGAACCGCAACGAGTTTGAGAACTTCACTCAGAGACATGAGGATGAGCTGATCAAAGAAGGCCAGAGGAAACATATTGAGTCTGAGATGCGTCCGCAGGTCACAATATACATCATTCATTCTGTGTATTCATACTTTATCGGCTATTCCGATAAAAATCATATGTGTGTGTAACTTTTAACCTCTTCTGGTGTCAGGTGGACGAGCTGATGAGGCTGGAGCTGGCTAGCTGGAAGCTATCTGTGGATAAAAACAAGGGTGGCAAGACCAAAGCTAGTGTTAAGGTGGGAGAGAAGCGTTTATGTTTATGTTTATCATTCATTCATTGTTGATAATGTTTTGGCCATGGACCTTAAATTAGGGTGACCATATTTTGGCTGAGGGTAATGATCGAGATGCAATGACCAATGTTTGCGTGGAGGACTTAAGTTGTAGCCTACGAGACCAACCAATGAGTGCATGCGATAAGGCGGGACATAAGCAGAATTGTCAACGTAATGTAATGTAATAGGACTGTAGGAAGCATAAGCCGAATCCTGGACCTTTTTTGCGATTTAGAAATTGCCGGATGCATTTTTTAAGCCCCAAAAAGAGGACATCTGGTCACCATATACTAAATATAATATACATTGTTTTCCAGAAAAAGAAAGCATCAAAGGGGGGAAAAAAAGAAAAAGATCTGACCTCTGACAGGTGAGACCACCCCATCACCTGCACAGTGAGCTTAACACATGATGGTTTGTGTTCAATGAACCCCTGTGTTCCCAGGTAGAAGCACACCAACGATGCTTTCTAATAGATTCATGTGTTTCATGTACTAGGTCGGTTGACTCTCTGTTTCGGGAGCTGGTGGAACAAGGCTTGTTGAAACAGGCAGATGATGTGAAGCTGCATGATTTCCAAGGTAACACCCATTGTTTATATTAAGTTCAGTATTAAAATGATTATGTTCCTGTCCTTCAGGGTAAGTTTCAACCACATAGAAACCAATCATCTGCAACTGGCGTTTGTGAATACAAAAGGCTGTGTCAGACCCTTGGGGTGTTTTTTTGTGTGGAGAAATGCTGCCCTCATCTGGCCTTTGCATGAAATTAGGCTATCTGACTGAATGAAATCTGGCTGTGACTTCCACCATTCATACTGGTGTGAAAGTCCCTGTGAATAACGAATCAAATGAATCAGAGCAACGGGGATTATGTTCTGTTTCTCGCTGTTCCCCAGGTGACTACAGCTACCTGGGGACCACGTTGCGGCAGAACGACATCGAGCCCATGCCGTCGCTGTCTGATGTGCGCCAGATTCTGGCGCTGTACGCGGTCCTGCCTTTAGGTGAGAGAACGGCTTAACTCCCTGCTGGGGCCTCCCGGTGCTTATAGGGGCCACTGGGTTTTTTCTAATCTAGGTCTGTGATCTCAGTTGCGTGCCACCCTCCCCTCCTCCTGAAGCCCTCTGAGATTGTGACTATGAGGGCGATACAAATACAATTGACCTGAATCTTCCTTGGACATATTTCCTGTCGTCCTGTATGTCCGCACACTTCATTTGCTGTTGGGATTTGTGGGGGGTGGGGGGAAGGGGGGGGGGGTTCCTGTAGGATATCTCGCATTAGGAAAGAAGGTGTAACTCCGCCCAACTCTGCATTCCCCCTGGGTTTCCGGCCCATGCGCTGTGCCCTATCCTCCCAGAAGTTCTGCTATAACAAAGTAGGACTGCTGGATCTGAAATCAGCCCGAAGCTAACTTTGCCCTGGGCTAGCATGGACTTCAGCCCGGGGGCTGGGCAGTGAACAGTGTGAAATCCCTATGTTCTGTGTTCTGTGGACAGGCTCTCAGATAGTCCACGAGAAATCCCTGCTGATAAAATCCATCCTGCTGGTGGGTCCGGCGGGCGTGGGTAAGAAGATGTTGGTCCATGCCATCTGCCAGGAGGCAGGGGCCACACTATTTGATCTTTCTCCACTGAACACGGCGGGGAAGTTCCCCGGAATGAGTGGTTTGGCCATGATGCTTCATATGGTTTTCAAGGTAATAATCAGTAATAAACACGTGCAAACACAACTCATTGTACAACTGCTGTCTCACATTGTAAATTTATGTTAGAGCTGCCCTAAGAGAGAGACAAAATGAGTGTATATGACCAGCAAATATTTGCTTCCATTAAAAGTTAAATTGCGTGACAAATCTGATGTCAAAACTGTAAAAAGGGAATCAATATCTTCAATACCTTTATACATTACAGGTGGCCAGGTTGGTGCAGCCTTCAGTTATATGGATCGGAGATGCAGAGAAGATGTTCTACAAGAAAGTCCCCAAGGAGGAGAAGGAGGTAGAGTTACCATACCATATCAATTTTTAGGCCATTTGTTCAAATTCTCTCTCCTGTGTTCCCAGTTAGATCCGAAGCGCTTGAAGAAACACCTCCCGAAGGCCCTCAAGTCCATCAGAGGAGAGGATCGTGTTCTAGTCATAGGAACAACACAGGATCCTCTCAGTGCAGATATCAAGATTCTGTGCAAAGTATACAACAAAATCCTCCTGATCCCCAGGCCCGACTACAGCGCCAGATACGGTACTGATACACATCCACAGTTCATCCACAGTGTGACCCCCACTCTTTGTCGGTACAACATATGACCTCGGGCTTTGCCTCCTCCAGTGTTGTGGAAGCAGCTGATGAGGAAGCACGGAGGGGAGGTGACCGAAGCGCTAGACCTCAGCTCTCTGGCCAAGATCTCCGACGGCTACACCCCGGGTCACATGGTACAGGTGGTCCGCAGTGTGCTGACGGAGCGCCGCCTCCACCAGCAGTCCGGTCGACCGCTCACCGCCGCCGAGTTCCTCGTGCCGCTGGCTAAGTTCGACCCTGTGTTTCAGGACGAGGAGGAGGCTCTTAAAGTATGATCCAAACACCATGATTTTATTTTTATTTTGTTTTTGAACATTTGAATGTGGTTTGATTGCGTACAGAGCTGTTTTTGATTGTTGTTGTGTGGGCTTTCTAGAACTGGTACGCAAAGACTCCGCTGGGAAAGAAACGAGTCAAGGCGGCGGCGGGAAAGGAAGAAGAGCCTGCCAAGAACACGGACGCCAAGAAGAAGGCAAAAAAATAACAATGTCATGAAATCAAGACTTGAAGTTAATTCTATTGTTCACATGATTTTGTTTTTAAATGTCAATAAAAGAATGATCAAACATGTTCAATTTGTGGTCGTTTTGTGGTAGTTACAGTAAACTACAGTATGTCAGAAGTGGACTCACTGTGGTTTGAGATCTCATAGATGAAATGAACACATTAAACAACAGTTTACTAGAACTGCTTGTGAGGCTGGACGATATGCTGAGTGAAAACATTCCCAAGCTTGTAATTAAAGTCCTGAATGTCACCGCTTTCACACCTCAAGTGGGACCACAGAGTTCCTATTAATAGTATAGGATAAGCCTTGTCACATGACCGCCGAGTGAATTTAAATGATTCTGAAATATGACATCATTGGCATTTAAAGAAGTATTTTTACCACCGGCAAGTAGGGCTTTTCATAAAACTGGGTTTGTCTATGCAGTAGAACAATTTAAATTGGTGCTGACCAGAGAACAGCCACTTTAGGGCTACTGTTCTCTGGTCATGTCCACCAGATGACATGAATGATGCGAACCAGCAGCTTTTTTTTAGGCGGCAGTATAGCTCAGGAGGTAGAGCGGTCGCCTCACGGAAGATTGCTGGTTCGATCCCTGGCTCCTAGCAAAAAAACTGCCGAGGTGTCCTTGAGCAAGACACCCTAACCCTAACTGCTCCTGGGCACTGTATAAATAGCTGCTCCTAATACTAGGATGGGTTAAATGCAGAGAAAGTCCTTACGCTGTGCTGTACAGTGACACATTTGAATAATAAGAATACAAAAAAAAATGAATTTACATATACTACACGCTTTGTAATCGTACAAAGCTGTTTGTAAATCAATCCTTTAATTATACCAATGGGAAAATCGGGGGGGTCATTCCGGTACTCTGAGTATTCCAAATAGAGATGTGAAGGCTGTGATGGGTACTCCAAATGCCACCTTCAAAATGAACCCCAACTCTCAACGGTTCTATTCCTAGAGCGGTTTTCCCCATGAGTACTGAAGTTATGGAGATCAAACTACACTTAATCGCTACTGTTCCGTCTAGCCCTGCCAAACACAGGCCTGTTCTTGTGTTTGGCAGTCAGGCTGTGCTGGCACGCCTTCCTACTGTCCCAAGTGTTGACCCTTTGTCCTTGAGATCCGTTGACCAGCCAGATTGTGAAGAAGTGACGCAGGTGTGATTCCTCCTCCCACCCCCTATCCGGTTAGACCGTTTTTTTCAGGTGTGGAGATCCTGGGCGGGGCAAAACATGACACATGGATGGAGTGCCGAAAAAGTAAGAGAGAGATCAGCTGTTTAATGTTGCGTTCTAAAGTCTCAACACATCTTCACATTGCCACTGTTCCTTTGAGCACTATGCTATTTTTAGCCTCTTTACACCACTGACAGGATAGACCATCACCTCATCTCATCTAATGTCTTTTACCTCTGGTAGCTCGAGCTCTGCCTTTAACCTGTTGATCATTCGTCTTCCGGGGGATCTGGTCTATTCCAGTTCTTCCAGTTCCAGGAATAATACTGGAAAACGAAATGAATTCTACTTCTCAGACGAAATACGAGCTTCACTGTACATGCATGCACTTGAATTCCCTTTATGTTTGTGGAAATATACCTTCATATCTGGAGGAAAAACACAACATCGGTTCTTGAAAGAAATATGTGAGAGAGCACTCTACGTGAAAAAGGAGATCCCTTTGGTTCTGTTCTGTATGCCGCTATGTGGTTCTGAGCACCACTATTTCAGTCTCAGATGTTGAGTTATTTTCCTGCGAGAGATTGCATTGAGATTATCCTGTTACTAGAGTTTCACCAGACTTAGTGGGGCTCAGGGGCACATGGGCCTGTCCGTCAAGCCCGGAGCCAAACAATGCTGGTGGAGGGATGGGTGGGTGGGGGGGGGGGGGAGGGGTGGTTGGGGGGTAGGGGCAGGACTTTGTCCCATCTTGTTGACTGAACCAGGGGAAACCCCTCTCTCTCTCTCTCTCTCTCTCTCTCTCTCTCTCTCTCTCTCTCTCTCTCTCTCTCTCTCTCTCTCTCTCTCTCTCTCTCTCTCTCTCTCTCTCTCTCTCTCTCTCTCTCTCTCTCTCTCTCTCTCTCTCTCTCTCTATATATATCAAATTAAGCCATGGTCTCTCATGGGAGAACAAGTGTGTTAGTGTTTTACTTATTCAATGACAAAGGGAATAATGCAGTGTGTTGCTATGCTATTTATGGACATAAAGGAGCTTAGGAGTGATTGGCCCCAAACGCTTAATCTCTGATGACCATTGAACCGTGGCGTTCTCTCTAAGGAGTATGACGGTCTTTAATGGTTCTGACCCAAACGCTGCGGCATTCTCCGCTTTCATCATCAATTTATTATGTTCTCAGCATCACAATGCAATGGAAATATGCAATGCATGTGCAATACAATTTTAGTGAACAATATATATATGATATAAACCCAATCTGCAAGGAAATCTTCATCTTTTCTTTGTAACTGAATTCATTTTCGAGGAAATGGGCCGTGGGACAACACACTGGCTAAAGTAAGACTAGCGGGGACTCACACGATACTGTACATGTACACTAATGGACACTATTATCCGATGTGACTTGCAATACTTTGTATAGTGGATATAATCTTAGCAGGGGTGATGACCGATGAAAATTAACCCCTTAATCCTGGCAGTGTTAGTTTCATGCTCCACCAGTGGAGGTAGACGGGACGGACCCAATAACCTTTAATGAATTTGAAAATCCCATCAAAACATCAATATTATATACTGATAAGTGCAGGCATGGAGATAGCTGTATGGATGCTAGGAGACGTCTCTGGCGGGGGGGCCAGGGCTATCTTGGAGCCCATCATGACAGAAGGCTATTTTGGAGGCTCGCCTTTGAGGACAGATATGTCAGCTGTTTGCCAGCGGGATTCACCAGCGCAAAGGGGGGAAAGAAAAAAGAAAAAAAGAGAAAGCAGCTACAGGCTGTATCTGCATTGGGGACTGGAACACAAAACTATCACGCTAGACATGGTCTTTTTTTGAAGAGGAACTTGTTGTTGACAAACTGGTCGAAGGTACAATATGATGCCTGGATAGGAGATTTGCGATGGCGTTGCGCTGGGAGACTTGTTTTTTGTTCATTGCTGCCAGTTCGGAGTCCTTCTGAAAGTGGACTACCAGAAGACCTTTACCCCCTGAAGAACATCTGGTCCAGTTCAAGGTCGGTTCATCCCAGCAGGGGTGGTGTGTGCTGAGGATTATGCCTCTGTGAAAAATGTATTTAAATGAATGCATTTAAGCATTGTTCAAAGAGTTCAAAAACATTAAAGCCATTAAAAACAACTTCTTTATTTATCATATTTTTTTTTTTTTTTATTAAGTTATTTAGGTTGATGTGATACTACAGTTATCAAAATAAATTAGCTTTGATTAAAGCCATTACGTTTGGTAATAGGTCACACATGTTTTCTGTAGTTATTTTTCCAAATTCATTGTTTAATATATATATCCAAACACGTTCTTGTATATTTTCAATGACACTTTTGGGAATCCAATTCTGGTCTGGGTCTCCTTGGGTACTTGCCTGTGAATATGGTGTTTACTGAAAGAGGCAAGGTGAAAGGTCATGTTGCGGATGAGGTAACGATCAGGGTTGTCCCTCAAAGCTCCTGGGACCCATGAAGTCACCTCAGAGCCAAGAGCCAGCCTCTCTGGCTCATCCCACTCCCAAATGTTACTGATACAATCAGATCATAACAGTTAATAACACCCTCAGCATCATCATCATCAGCTTCCTCTGCTGTCTCAGTTGTGGTTCTTGCACAGAATGGAGGAGCTTGAGGTGTGAACACAGATGACTCTGTTATTTATAGATCATATCCAGCGTTGCAGGGATCAGCTCTTCATTATGAACAGACGTGACAGAACTGAATAACGAATAACAGCTAACGGCTAAGAGTTAGCAATCCAGAAACACATCTGAAGCAACTTTAAAGTATTTGTACAACTATATCTCATTCATATACACAATTTGACTTCTTTATACTATATGAATGGGCCTACAATTAAACCTATTTTCTTTTCAGCCAGTAGGAGACGAAAGAACGAGAAAGATCTCCAACATGTCTGACAACATACCAGGAGGGATAGTAGCTGCGGCCAGTGAGTCTTATTAAAGTAACATAGTGTCTATAGGATATTTATATGACTAACTATGAGTCACGTGATTAGCATTGGACAGTGCTTAGCAGTAGGCTGTGATAATAGCATTGCATTGTGAATACCGTTCCATCGGACTGATTCCGCACACATGATTAACATCCACTCGTGACGTGCTTGTTGCCAGAAAACCGCCTACAGGTGGCGAAGGCCTTGGAGGACACAGAGGTGTGTGAGTGTGAGAGCTGCACTTTTGAGGTGGTGCTCAACCTGGCCTACATTGACGGCGTGTGGTCCAGGGATGGCCTTCGCCTCAAGTCCAAGCCCAACTGTCGCATCAGCGCCCATGGGAAGAAACACACGCTCACCCTGACCAGGGTGGCGCTGGGGGATGCCGGCGCCATCTCCTTTCAAGCCCTCGAAGTCGAGACAACCTGCAGGCTCACAGTGACAGGTGGGTGTGGTTTGATGGGTCAACTGTCAGCAGTTTGGTGAACCAATGGAAGGGCAGACCTCAAATGCCTGAGGTT
The DNA here is from genome assembly GCA_027704905.1 of Muraenolepis orangiensis. Taxonomy (NCBI): domain Eukaryota; kingdom Metazoa; phylum Chordata; class Actinopteri; order Gadiformes; family Muraenolepididae; genus Muraenolepis; species Muraenolepis orangiensis. The sequence goes on along the minus strand of CM051004.1, from coordinate 29,251,883 downwards.
CTTCCAGAACACAGCACTTGGGGAGGATTGGGAAATGCGACTTCTTTTTCATTCTTGCATGTTCATGGTTTTTCAGATTTTGTGCCATTCTCTTATATGCTCCTGCTTCTCTTATGCGTTTTAATAATGCTGTGTGTGTGTCCCTGAATGATTCCCGGTTGCAAAAAACTTCAGTAGTATCGTACTCTTGCAGCCAGAGACATTTACATTGTGAAGGAGCTGGAGGACGTTGACACGATGGAGCGCCAGACGGTCAGCTTCCTGTGTGAGGTCAACCAGGAGGATCTGGAGGGGCGCTGGTACCGAGACGACTGCAGGGTCCGGCCTGGAGACAACATCAAGATCAGACACCAGGGTGGGAAGCACTGGCATACTGGCATATTGGAAACAGATCTAGTCTGGTTTCCTTATTCTTGAAGCTCACGTCTTATTTGAGCTTGATGATAGTATCAACATCAGTAATTCTAATATTATGCCAGTTTAGATTTATTTTGGTTTTTGTACTCCAATATAGAGACACATGCATGCCTGACTCTTGTAAACATAATCAAGACTCAACCTCTGGAAATGGTGTGTCTTTGCAGGTAATACTCACATCCTAAGCTTCAAGTCAGTTAGACCGGAACATGCAGGAGAGATCAAATTCACTGCAGAGCGAGTGTCGTCCTATGCAACTCTCGCAGTCAAAGGTGAGAGAACATATTTAATTAAAAAATGTTCACAATAAACATTGCATCAGATCTAAGACATTTGGCAAAATGCACAATACACAGTTTTTAACACAATAGGTTGGTTTAAATGTTAATTAAATGGGTAGTATATGCAAATGTGCAATGATCAATTCCCCTCTACTTCCACATCCATGTACTCAAACTGCCATGTAGCACCAATTCATATTTTTGCATCGTCCAGTTTTATGAAAAGCCCTACTTTCTGGCGGATCAAATACTTCTTTAGCATTACATTGAGATGAGCTTTGTAAATAATTTCCTCTGCTAGACAAAATGCACATTTTGGGAATCCATACAAAAAGTAAATATAAACTAAATAAATTATCTCAAGAATCTTGTGATTGAAAAACATTTCCATATCTCCTAAGGCATTAAGGTCTGATCTTCCCTCCCTTCCTGTAGAGCTACCAGTCCAGATAGTGCGTCCTCTGAGGGTGAAGATTGCCATGTATCGCCACCGGGGCTTGCTGGAGTGCCAGGTTTCCCGCCCTAACGCTCAGGTCAGGTGGTACAAGAATGGCAGGGAGCTGACAACAGGCAAGAAGTACCAGTTGATCAGTCAGGACATCTACAGGCAGTTGACCATCGACGACATTTGCTCCTCCGACGAAGACACCTACACCTGCGACGCCGGGGATGACGAGACCTCCTGTCAGCTCCTGGTGGAGGGTGAGATGTTCCCCCTCACTTTATGTTTAAGTTACTTGGTGGAGTCAAACACTAGCGGTTTTGGTGTTTGACCCAATGTCGGCAATGCCTTTAGGCATGCTTGAGCAAGATGCCTGATCAATACCTGCTCATTGTTTCTCATGTAATTTATCTATAAAAAAAAGTCACTACATTTTGCAATTCTGGTCCATGGTAGTGACGTGCTTTTTGGCGGTTTGGTGTGTGCAGAGCAGGCTATCAAGATAGTACATGGGATGTCTTCTGTTGAGGTGATGGAGCCAGAACCAGCGCTTTTCCAGGTTGAGACAAACCTGAGATCGGGGAGGCCCCCACGGTGGACCCTGAGCGGGGAGGTCCTGGAGGCCAGTGCAGTAATGAGGATGGACAGGGAGGGCACCATCCACAGTCTCTGCTTCACCTCCACCGAGAGCTCCATGTCTGGCCCTGTGGTGTTTACCGCGGGCAAAAGCCACTCCACAGCCAAGCTCACTGTCAAAGGTGAGCACTCACTTCATACACATTAAAGCAAGTGGCATATATATTAGGTCAACATTTTATCAATACACAGCATTTAAATGTTTAAATGCTGTGTCAATGTCCATGTAGACTATGCCAATAGTCGAACAGCGGATCTCTTCAAGTTGAACGGCGGATCTCTCTTTGGATCTCACAATGTTGCTTTGGATTCTGTCACCTCTAGAGCGGCCTCTCCAGGTGGTCCGCCACATGGACGATGTGGAGGTCAAGGAGAACGCCGCCGTGACACTGAGCTGTGAGTTTGGCCCCTCACCGAGGGCCGTCCGCTGGTTTAAGGGTCGCACGGCTCTGAAGAGTTCCAACAAGTACAGCATGAAGAGAGAGGGCAAGCGGGCGGAGCTCACCATCCATGGTCTGCTCGGGATGGATGGCGGGCCATACCACTGTATGGCTGGGGGGTCACAGAGCACCGCGCAAGTCAAGGTCGAAGGTGAGCAGAATAGAGAAGGGGAAAGGTATTAACAGTTGTAATTTAAGGTAAGATTAGATAATACTTTATTGATCCCTCATCTACAGTGCGCAGGCTGAAGTTAGTGAAAATCCTTGAGCCGGTGGAGGTGGAAGAGGAGGACAGCGCTACCTTTTCATGTGAGCTGAACTACGTGGTGGCCAACGTGGAGTGGTTACTGAACAGCTGTCGGCTCTACTCCAATGCCATGTACAGGATCCAGAACATGGGCACCATGCACAGCCTCACCGTCAGGAAGCTCCGCCCACAGGAGTCCAGAGTCACCTTCAAAGCTGGCCCCGTTTCCGAGACGACCACACTAAGAGTGAAAGGTCGGTGATGCAGGGCACTGGGACTTCAGGACTACATGGCAAACGTTAATTTCTTTATGCTGTACCTGACTCTTTGATGCATAATTGTTCCTCAATTGAGTGTTGTTGACTTGTTTTAAACACAGGAAACAAACACATTGTGTTCTTCTGTTCCCCCAGAGAGACCAGTGGTGTTCCTTAGATCTCTGGAGGATGTGGTGGGAGAGGAACAGGGCAAGGTTTGTTTGCAGTGTGAAGCCTCAAAGGAGACTGTGAGTCCTGTGTGGAAGAAGGATGGCATGGTATTGACCCCCAGTGATAAGCAGGAGGTGCTTCACTGTGGAAGGTCCATGACCCTCATCCTTCATAGTCTCTGTAAAGATGATGCTGGCCACTACACATGTGATCTTGGAACCAGCCAGACCAAGGCTAAGGTAACTGTGCATGGTGAGTATGAACACATTGTGAAGATATATTGTTCAACTTACTATGAATATATACTAATGCCACAAAGATCACAACGTTTTGCTGAAAGTCTGAATGGAATTTTAAGCAGAAATGTAAGCATCTCCAATACCTTTTCAGTGTTGCTATAATGCACACATTTCCATTTGATTTATAAAAAAAAATACCTTATAAATTGTTTCACACTTAAAGTGGATTGATGACACTAAGCTACTCTGTTAATGACCCCTGTGCTATTGATTTTTCAGACTTGCACATAACCATTGTACAACGTTTGAAGACAGCCTCTGTCCTTGAAGCGGAAAACTGCACTTTTGAGTGCCTTCTGTCTCATGACGTTAACGAAGAGCCTACCTGGACTATTAATGGCCAGCTGGTGATCTGTGACAGCCGGCTTCAGGTGGTCAACAATGGTCGCCAGTACACACTGGCCATCAAAGATGCCATTCTGCTCGACGCTGGAGATGTGGTCTTCACAATCAAAGACCTCACCTGTAGGACCATGCTTTTTGTGAGAGGTAAACAACCAGGTCAAAGATTATTATTTCCTAAGGAGTTCATGATGTTTTTTTTATAATTCTGACGAATACTGATGAATCAATGTGACTGTGATGTTCCATTGCAGAGAAGCCAGTGCATGTGTTCAGGGATATGCAGAATGTGAAAGCCGTGCCGGGCGACGACGCAGAGCTGAGCTGTGAGATCACCAAGCCCGAGGCCACCATACGCTGGCTGAAGAACGGCCACCCGATCAGCGCCAGCCCCAAGTATGTGATCAGTGTGGAGAACAATGCGGTGCGCCTGCTGATCAGAAACGCCACCGTAAAAGACTCTGGAGAGTACTGCTGTGAGGCGGACGGCATGGCCACGCGAGCCAAGCTGGAGGTCAGAGGTAAGAGACGAGGGACTTCCTGAAAAGTGACCTTTTTAAATGGACTTCAACTTCTTCTTTGGTTATCTTTCTGAAAAAAACATTGTGGTGGAAGGTGGTCTGTTTTACATCGATCGATTCTTCTAAGTTAACAATAACAGGACAGTGTGTGACATGTGGTGTTCGACTGTTCTGGGTTTGAGTCTGAATGTCCTAAGCTTACCCCAACCCGCGCCTTAACACTAGACATACACATTATTCGTAAGTTTCTTTGGATAAAAGCATCTGCTAAATGTCTCAATATGTTAAATGTTCAATAGTTAAACTATGATATTTACATTCAACCTTATATTTTGTCATGGTATCTACAGAATCCTAAATCCTATACATGTGCCACCAACATATGTATATATTGAATAATTGTTATCTTTATGGCAATTTTCTAACTTGTTTATTTAGTTTTCTTCTTATATAATTTATAGTTTGTATTGTTTGTATGAGGGTTCTTCCCGCGGACCCACCATCTACGGGAAGAACCGCTGGGGTCGGGTGCACTGCCAGTTAGGTGGCAGTGAAGGCAGGGGGCCTCGACGGACCAAACCCAGCCAGCAGAGACAGGCTTTGGGGATGTGGAATGTAACCTCTCTGGGAGGGAAGGAGCCTGAGCTTGTGCGGGAGGTGGAGCGCTACCAATTAGATCTGGTGGGGCTCACCTCTACGCACAGCACTGGCTCTGGAACTAAACTCCTGGACAGGGCTTGGACTCTTTCCTTCTCTGGAGTTGCTCAGGGTGTGAGGTGCTGGGCGGGTGTGGGGATACTGACAAGTCCCCGGCTGAGTGTCGCTTTGTTGGAGTTTACCCCGGTGGACGAGAGGGTCGCCTCCCTATGCCTTAGGGTCATGGGGGGGAAAACTCTGACTGTTATTTGTGCCTATGCACAAAGTTCGGAATATCCCGCCTTCTTGCACACCCTGGATGGAGTCCTGCATGGGGCTCCTGAAGGGGACTCCATAGTCCTCATGGGAGACTTCAATGCACACGTGGGCAACAATGGGGAAACTTGGAGGGGCGTGATGGGGATGAACGGCCTACCCGATCTGAACCGGAGTGGGGTTTTGTTATTGGATTTCTGTGCTAGTCATGGATTGGCCATAACAAACACCATGTTCAAACATAAGGATGCTCATAAGTGTACATGGTATCACATTACTCAGCCTCCCTGGGAAAGTCTACTCCAAGGTGCTGGAAAGGAGGGTTCAGCCGATAGTCGAACCTCAGATTGAAGAGGAACAATGCGGATTCCGCTCTGGTCGTGGAACAACGGACCAGCTTTTCACTCTTGCAAGGATCCTGGAGGGGGCTTGGGAGTATGCCCATCCGGTCTACATGTGTTTTGTGGATTTGGAGAAGGCATATGATCGGGTCCCTCGGGAAATACTGTGGGGGGTGCTGTGGGAGTATGGGGTGCGGGGGTCACTATTGAGGGCCATCCAATCTCTGTACTCCCAAAGCAAGAGCTGTGTCCGGATTCTCGGTAGTAATTCGGGCCTGTTGGCCTCCGCCAGGGCTTTGTCACCCATCCTGTTTGTGATTTTCATGGACAGGATTTCAAGGCGGGTTTCAGTATGGTGGGCTCAGGATTGAATTGCTGTTGTTTGCAGATGATGTGGTCCTGTTTGCGTCATCAGTATGTGACCTTCAGCACTCACTGGATCGGTTTGCAGCGGAGTGTGAAGCGGCTGGGATGAGGATCAGCACCTCCAAATCTGAGGCCATGGTTCGTAGCAGGAAACCGGTGGATTGTCTACTCCAAGTAGGGAGGGAGTCCTTATCCCAAGTGAAGGAGTTCAAGTATCTCAGGGTCTTGTTCTCGAGTGAGGGGAGGATGGAGCGTGAGATTGACCGGAGAATAGGTGCAGCGGGAGTGGTATTGGGTGCACTTTGGCGCACCATTGTAACCAAAAGAGAGCTGAGCCAGAAGGCAAAGCTCTCGATCTATCGATCAGTCTTCGGACCGAAAGAACGAGATCGCAAATACAAGCAGCCAAAATGAGTTTCCTCAGGAGGGTGGCTGGTATCTCCCTGAGGGATAGGGTGAGAAGCTCAGTCACACGTGAGAGACTCGGAATGGAGCCGTTGCTCCTTCGCGTAGAAAGGAGCCAGTTGACATTGCATCCGACATCCAACTGGGAAGAGACCACGGGGCAGACCAAGGTACAGGTGGGGTGTTTACATCTCCACACTGGCCTGGGAACACCTCGGGATCTCCCAGTCAGAGCTAGTCGATGTTGCCAGGGAGAGGGAAGTTTGGAGTCCCCTGCTGAAGCTGCTACCTCTGCGACCCGACCACGGATAAGCGGTAGACGTTGGATGGATGTATGATGGTTGTGTGACAGTTTTGTTGTACTTGTAATGAAGGCATTCTGATTCAGATCTGATTCTGATTCTCTAACTGAAAATATTGGATTGTGCCCATGTAGAGCTCCAGCACACATTTTCCCGGGAGCTGCGAGAGACACGGGGTGAGGAGAGGTGCAAGGTGACGCTGGAATGCGAGACCAGGCGTCCTGCCAAGCGGGTGACATGGCTGAAGGGCATGGTGGAGCTCAGGTCGGGCAGGAAGTATGTCATGAGGCAGAGCGGCGTGGTGCTGTCACTGACCATCTTCAGCCTGGAGCGGTCGGACACAGACCATTACACCTGCGACGTGGGCACCATGAAGAGCCACGCCCAGCTCACCGTGTTAGGTGAGGCCCACCACTGCAGGGGGGGGGGGGGGGGGGCGCTTGAGAGTATCAAGAGTTATTGTACAGAGCTACAATTCAAACAAACTATCGATTGTTCCTGTGTCTTCAAGAAGCGGCAGCTGTATCAAGACAATATCCTGTACATTTTAAACTACACCAATATTCAATAGTTTACTAGTAGAAAGTCCTCAGTCTACCTGTAGGATTCATTGACCAAGATGCCCAGCCCCTACATGCTCATTAATGATTAATGCTTTTATTTAAAATAAAAGTAATTCATTAATTTAATTTAATTTCTATAGCACATTTAATGAATGCCATTTAATTGCAGACATTTATTTTACTGTTTCTGTTTAGCGTCTTCTAAAAACACAGTATGTTTATCACATGGTTGGTATAAGTAAAGCTGCTCTTCCAGGACAAAGGGTGCTGATTCTGGATGAGCTGGAGGACGTGGAGTGTCTCGAAGGGGACACCGTCATGTTCCGCTGTCGGATCTGTCCCAGCGACTACACCTCCGTCAAGTGGTACCTGGACGAGACCCTGCTCTACACCAACAACCTCAATGAGATCCAAGCAGTGCTGGGAGGATACCACGTGCTCACCTTCAGACAACTTGCCCGCAAAGACACCGGGACCATCTCCTTTGAGGCTGGGGACAAGAGGTCCTACGCCTCGCTGCTGGTTAGAGGTAGGACATTAAGATGAACACCTTGATTGATATTATTATGGGGTAGATTAGTGTAGTGGTTAGGGTGATTAACTCAACCAGCTGAAAGGTACTGGGTTCAATCCCTCCCCATGTCCACAGTTGTCCACACATACCTTACCTGTAGGCATCCAATCGCAAGATGCTTAACCCCTACTTGCTCCTGAATGACATGCTGGGTAAAATCAATTATATCATTGATGTCAATATTATTATTACTATTTTGAGCAGTTGCACTGCTGTTGCCGATACATTTGCTTCCATTGTGCTTCCAGTTTATTTGAGGTTGCTTGCTTCAGTTTGCCTCATGTTTCATCAGAGAGACGTCCGACCATAATCAAGTCTCTGGAGGACTGTGAGGCCGTTGAAGGGGGCGGTCTTACGCTGTGCTGCATCACCTCCAAGCCGTGTCACATCCTTTGGTACAAAGACGGCTGCCAGATGTGGAACTCCTCCAGGTACTTTAGCGTCCACTCGGGCTGTGAGGCCAGGCTGACCATCAGGGAGGTGTGCAGTGGCGATTGCGGCGTCTACGAATGCAGTGCCGGATCGGTCAGCACCAGGGCTGTTGTAAGGGTCAAAGGTGAATACAATGTGATATGATCACTGAGATGATTATTGATGACTGATTATTGTAGCACAATTATTGGCTGCCTTTTTCATGCATCGTGTCAATTGGAATTGCTAACCACCAAGTGCCGATGGGGAAGAAATGTGTTCCCCACTTTTATACATATTCTGTATGTTATATCAATTAAGTGTTAGCAGCAAAGTTGAGAAAGCAGAAGTTATATGTAAAGACAAATGTAAATATAATTAACAATTAACATCTGCCTTTTATTTGAGAACCAAAGATCCAAAATGCTTTCCTCAAGTTAGCCCTTTCTCATTTCCTGTTAATCTCCAGCCATCCCAGCAGAGTTCACACGGCTTCTCCAGGCATTGGAGGCCAAGGAGGGCGAGGCTGTGACTCTGAGCTGTGAATACTCTCTGCCCGGGGTCCTGTACCACTGGAGGAGAGGCCGGGAGAGCCTCAGAGCCGGAGACAAATACGTGATTAAGCACAAGAAAACCACCTTCTTCTTGACCATCACGGCCCTCAGACCCCAGGACTCAGGGGAATACAGCTGTCACTGCCGGGAACACTGCACCACTGCATGCCTCAAAGTCATTGGTGAGGAAGGGTTGATATACAGTGATATTCAATCACTATACTGTGATTAAATACTCATGCACAAAAATATTACAACTAAACTAAAAACGTCCAACTAAAACATAAAATGTTAGAAAGATTGGACATTCACAAGAACAGCCACACACACAAAGTCAAAAGGTACAAGGTTCGATTACCACAGCCTACCTATATCTGTATCTGCTTCTCCTTGTATCTGAGTTCACTGTATTCAAGATTAAAGATTCAAGATGTTTAATTGCTATTTGAAACAAGTACAGTGGAATGCTTACTCCCCATTCCCTGTAGCTCAGCGCTTTAAATGAAATGAAAGGCGTCTGCAGGCAACGACAAAACAATAAATCGTGAACGGGTGATGTAAGCGAATACGTTCCTCTTTTTGGTTCCTTTTCCCAGCCATCCCCATCACGTTCACACAGCCGCTGAAGCACATGCAGGCGGACGAAGGCGTCAGCGTCACCCTGCGCTGTGAGCTGTCCAAGGCCGGCGTCGCGGCAGAGTGGATGAAAGGAGATGATCTGCTGAGGAATGGGATTAAGCACCAGATCAGGAAGAGGGAGACGACCCAGGAGCTGCTCCTCTGGAGGCCCACGCCAGGGGATAGCGGCGTGTACAGCTGTGTGTGCGCCGATCAGAAGACGTCCGCTACAGTGACCATCATGGGTGAGGACAAGGAAAAGTGATGCTAATTTGCCTTAATGGTGGAAGGCTGTATCTTAATGGTTTAAGGTTTTGTGGCTGCATGAAAGCTGATACCCAGTGAAATGTATGCATTATATTTATTATCGTATTATGCATACTATACTATTGCATTTATCCAAAGGTTATATGTCTGCAGTTATTGAAATTATCTAAATATGCGGCAGTCTAGTGGTTAGGATGTGAGACTCAAATGATCCACAGTCTACCTGAGCAAGATGACTCCAAAAATGTCCCTATCTGCTCATGAATGAAAAAGTTGCTTTGGATAGAAAAGCCTGTTAAATGATGATAACAAATGTAATAATATACAATATATATATAATATATGTTAATGTCGTAAATGACTAGTACAGAATTCTGATTCTGACTCTGATTGCATTGACTTTTATATATTTCATATATCAGAATATATTTAGTTTAAACATAGATTATTGTATTTTTTCATTCAATTTTCTGCTCATTTCACTGCTCATTGTGTACGTGACAAATAAAGTGGTTGAATTCTGATTCTCAGCGCTGCCTGTGACCTTCAAGCAGAGGTTGAAGAACGTGACGATAGAGGAGGGCAGCAGTGCCACGTTCCGCTGTGAGTTGTCCAAGTCTGGACACGCGGTGGAGTGGAGGAGGGGGGAAGACGAGGTCATCGCGCACGGAGACAAGTTCCACGTGAGGCATAGACACCTGCACGCCGAGCTGAAGGTCCTGGATGCGACGCCCGAAGACGGGAACATCTACACCTGTGTCTGTGGGGACATCGAGACCTCCGCCACCCTCACTGTGAACGGTACAACAGTCGCCTGCTATTTAGCTTATTGAGCTTAGTGGTGGTATATTAACCAATGCCAGGATATCAATTATAATAATTTGTTTATAGATTCGTAATTATATATATGATTTTCATTGAATCAATATGATTGAAAGGGACAAGCCGGGGTCCTAATATGCTTATATTAGTTCTGCTAATATAAGTTAAGATCTTAAAATACAGTAGTTATAAAATAAAGAATTTAAATTGCCTTAGAATTTCAAATGTGTCCTTAGTCGGACAGAAAACATATGTTCCTGACTCTGTGTTGCACTAATCCTAATAACTGAAGCGGACCCGTTACACTGTCTTCTAGCCCTGCCGGTCTCCTTCAGACAAAAGCTGCAGAACGTCCAGACGGAGGAAGGGCAGAACGTGCTCCTGCAGTGTGAGGTCTCCAGAGCTGGAGTAGCGGTGGAGTGGAGGCTGAGTGGAGCGCTCCTGCAGAGCGGGGAGAAGTTCCTGATCAAACAGAGAGGCCCCGTGCAGGAGCTGATCCTCAGAGATGTGGTGCCAGAGGACAGCGGGATCTACGCATGTGTTTGTAGGGAGCTGAAGACCAAAGCCACGGTGAAGGTCATCGGTAGGTCCGGCTGGTGCATGAAGAGGGGAATATTCTATTCTCCATGTGTTTCAAGATTTAGGATTCAAGGTTCAAGATGTTTTGTATTTTTGTCAAGTACAATGGATTGATTACTCACCATTCAATCCCGCAGGATGAATTAAAATGCTATAGTAAACTATGCAATACTATTGTATACTAGAAACAGCACTATATACGACATACTATATACTATACTATATACTATAAAGAACACTATATACTACCTACTTTATGCTAAACTATATACATCACAAAACTATAAGGATACTATACACAATAAAAATAACAATAAAGTGATTGATGGATGATACAGTGATGATAAGTTTATTAAGTTTATTCCTATGGTGATATTTTTATATATTTAATATATTTAAAATGTATTCAACTTTTTTTTAGCTTTTAAAACTTAAAAATAAATAAATTGCATTCCCCTGATTTTATATACTTTCATCATTCTCCCAATGTCCCCCCCACCCCCTAGCGGTCCCTGCTACGTTCAGAGTGCATCTGAAGAGCCGGGAGGGGGAAGAGGGCGGCAGCGTCGTGCTCTGCTGTGAGCTGTCCAAGAGGGGCGTGTCCGTGGAGTGGTGGAGAGGCCACCAGGTGCTCTCTGAGCAGGTGTCCCGGGGCAAGTACCAGGTGACCCTGGAGGGACGCGTGGCTCAGATGACCATCCTCAACCTACGCCTAGAAGACACAGGGAAGTACAGCTGCACCGTAGGGGAGGAGAAGACCACTGCTGACGTCACAGTAAAATGTACGTGTAAGGTTATTTATACTCGCCGTGTGCTGAAGAAGAGAGATACTACTAACATGGGATTCATGTCATTGATTGTTTTATCATTGCAAAAAAATCAATGGTGAAGTGAAGCAGAACCTTGCTTTTGTCCTAACCATGTGCCAATATAAAGGGGGCCTGGAGTAAAACCTATTTAGCAGATTGAGGCATTATCGATCACATTTCCCTTTAATATTCTAAAAGTCTCATAGTGATAAATAATGACACAATGACATCATTACGTTACCAAATGTACAATCAATAGAGGAATAGTTGATCATCATTTACAGCACACTCATTGTTAAAGAAAAGGTTGAAATTCATGCATCTCTTAAACAACCGCAAATGTGAGAAATTATGTTTAAATTTCAATAAAATCCAGCCAGAAAAGGCCCCTGGATAATATGCACACACAATCAAATCAAAATTCAAATCCATCCAACATTTTGAGTGCATAAACTACCTTGGGTCCATCCCTCGCACAGCTCTCCCGGTGACGTTTAAGCGAGACCTCCAACGCTTGATAGCGAGGGAAGGGGAAAGGGCAGTGTTCTGCTGTGAGCTGTCCAAGCCCGGAGCCCCGGTGGACTGGAGGAAGGGCAGAGTGGTCCTCAAACCAGGGGACAAGTATGAGATGAAGCAGGAGGGGCCCTACACCAAGCTTGTCATCAAAAACATAGAGGAGAACGACGCCGGCAAGTACACCTGTAAGACCCAGGACAGCCAATCCACAGCTGAGCTCAGTGTCAAAGGTAAGGGGACACGATGCTTTGGATGTGTGACGTAATGATCATGCAGAAGATAACAGAAGATAGGATGTACTTTATTAATTCCAGACAGGGGGATTTGAGATGTGCATTATGCTGCATTTAACACGTCAAATGTTGTTTATAAGTGGATGTGAAAATGTGATGTATTGCAAATGATCGCAGAATATGGCACAGTGTGACTCAATGACTTTTTTTTATGGTGAATTGTTTTTCCTGATGTATTCAACAGAGTCAGCTGAGCGCAGGCGCAAAAGAGGTCAGCTCAAACAGAGTAACAGTCTACTACTATATCAAACAACAGTAGACCTACTAAACAGAGGGTCATACTGGTTCATACTGGTTCATACTTCCTCACTAAACCGTACCATCGAGATATGGTTGATCATTCCCTTCACAACCCCTGTACTGTGACAAATGTCACAGTACATTTGTTTACTGTTGCCATTACATTTCAGTAAAAAATAGACTCCCCATCATCACAACGTTTCTCTAGCTCATTATCTCTGTCATTATCACCATTGATATCTGGATTGTGTCCAATGCGAAACCCTTTTAAGGGGAATGCATATTCATGTTTGCATAAAGTACATTATTTTGTGCATTGATGTGTCTCACCACTTGTTTACAGGTTTAGTATGTGTAAATATATTATATATAATGATATATAGTATATATGCTGCAAATACCTTTTGTAAACTGAAGCTGTAATGTTGTTCATCTGATGATTCTATTGTGGAAGAACTGCAGCTTTTGTCAATTTACTAATTCTAATCAGCCATCACTCATTCGATCTTGGATCTAGTCTTTTCTTTGGTCCTCATAAAAAAAAAGGTGTTGTCATTTTGTTTGTTGTCCCAGATGTGTTTGTTTCCCTAATAGTATCATGATCATTCAATTGACACCTTCTTCCCACCCACATCCTTGTTGTTGCTACTGAGGAACGAGAAGACATTCTTATGAGTCTGTCATGTCCTGTATGTGTCCATGACCATTTTTTCCCATTGGTTTTCTGGTCAGGTTTACCCCCGTGCTTCAAGCTCTCGCTGACCGACCAGGAGGCCCCAGAGGGCACGGCCGTGGTGCTACGCTGTGAGCTAACCAAACCAGCCGCCGCGGTGGAGTGGAGGAGAGGGGAGGAGCCCCTGTGGAACGGAGACAAGTACCAGATGAGGATGAAGGAGCTGCAGGTGGAGCTGAAGGTCGTAGACCTGTCTCCGGAGGACGCGGGAGAGTACTCGTGTGTTTGTGGGGAGCACCGGACGACGGCGAGGCTGGTGGTGAACGGTGAGCGTGACCCGACAGACCTGATTCATCCTGATGATGTTAGTTTTAAAAAGTCAACCGTAGAGTTGTACTTCAATGAAGCACAAGATTAGAGATTAGCACACTCAAAGTAAAGAGAAAATATACAAATACTTACAACAATACACAAAATTAAAACATATAATACAATTGATCTAATGATAATAATGCATTTTATTTGTATAGAACCTTTGATTGTCAAGGACAATCGACAATATACAATATCCTATACAATATCATATTCAATATAATATATATCAAAAAAAGTTTATAAAGAAATGATGCCCCCCCCCCCCTCTCCCCCCCACATCTCTAGAACGTCCCGTAACCTTCGTCCAGGAGCTGAAGAACATCCAAGCGGAGGAAGGGAACCCTGTGAGACTCCACTGTGAGCTCTCTAGACCGGGGGTGGTGGTCCAGTGGAGGAGGGGAGAGTGCGTGCTGAGCAGTGGGGACCGGTACCAGGTGAAGCAGAGCGGCCCCAGCCAGCAGCTCTCCATCAGGAAGAGCCAGCCGGAGGACAGCGGGGTGTACTGTTGTGTGTGTGACGGGCTGAAGAGTACAGCTACCGTCACCGTCACGGGTGAGCACTGGCTTCTGTTCAGAGCGTTTATAGCAGTAACAGTGTTTCTCGAATACAGCAGTACCTGTATATGTAAGAAGAAGAAGAAGAAGAAGCATTATCATAACAATAGGAATATTGTGAATATTAAAAACAATAATAATGACAACAAATCCTCACCCCCACCCCCACCTGTCTGGGGGCCGTTTCTCGTCTCCAGCCATCCCGGTGAGCTTCAGGCTGAAGCTGAAGAACCAGGAGGCGGTGGAGGAGGGCAGCGTGAGCCTGCGCTGTGAGCTGTCCAAGCCGGGGGTCCCGGTGGGGTGGAGGCGGAACGCCAAGCTCCTCAAAGAGGGACGCAAATACCAGATGAGGCAGGAGGGCCGGCTGGCCGAGATGGTGGTCAGGAAGGTGGCGATGGAGGACGCCGGGGAGTACAGCTGTTTTGCCGGCACTGTCGTGACCTCGGCTGACATCAGAGTTCGCGGTAGGGTGGGGTTATTTTGGTGGTGGTTTACTCACAGTGGAGCCGTTTTTAAATAGAGCTCACAAAATGAAAGTGAAAGAAGTTTTGATGTGGATAGTGTTAATAAGTTATTCTTAATTATTATGAATGACTGAATGTTGGAAGAGTTGTATATAGCATAAGGGGAATTATTTAATGATTGACCTTTGCAAAACATAATGTGAATGCTTTAAAAACACAATGTGAATGCTTTAAAAACACAATGTGAATGCTTTAAAAACACAATGTGAATGCTTTAAAAACACAATGTGAATGCTTAAAGGGAAAGCAAAAAGCTACCGAAGGCTAATTCATTATTCAAACTATAACCAAAGTGCAAGATGGAGACATAGCTGACGTGTTCTTCTGGGACGTCCCGCAGCCCTTCCCATCACATTTAACAAAGAGGTGGAGAACTTGGTGGTGAGGGAGGGGGGGAGAGCGGTGTTCTGCTGTGAGCTGTCCAAGTCCGGAGCCCCCGTGGACTGGAGGAAAGGCAGAGTGGTCCTCAAACCAGGGGACAAGTATGAGATGAGGCAGGAGGGGCCCTACACCAAGCTGGTCATCTGCGACGCAGAGGAGGACGATGCGGGAAAGTACACCTGCAAGACCCAGGACAGCCAATCCACCGCTGAGCTCACCGTCCAAGGTAAACTGCCACTGTGGATGAGATAATATGATTTTATTTAATGTTTTTCTTTTTTTCATGACTGAACAAAAATATAATTCCCGCCTCGTGTTACAGATCTCTCTGAATCTCAATTTCTCTTTAATTTTCATTTTTAATTAATATAAAAAGTACATAAGTACATAAGTGCATAAGTACATAAATGCACAGAATGACGGAAACACTAATAAAATACAATCAAACAAAATGCAATCCAATACAATTAACGAACAGCTGTGTACGTGAATTTGTTTTTGTGAATTTGTTTTTGTGATCTTTAGAATGATTTGTACGTGAATGTGCCATTCAGGTACAAATCATTCTAAAGATCACAAAAAGGTTACACTGTGTGATCCATTACATTGCGACGTGTCTCAGCATATACACCATTTGTCTCCCTCTGCGCTCGTCCACCAGCTCCACCTGTCACGTTCAAGGTGAAGCTGAGGAACCAGCAGGTGGAGGAGGAGAACAGCGTCACCCTGAGCTGTGAGCTCTCCAAGCCGGGCCTGGCTGCCGAGTGGCGGAAGGGGGAAGAGCTGCTGAAGAGCAGCCTGAGGTACCAGATTAAGAGGAGGGACGGCGTCATGGAGCTGACCATCAGGACAGCCCTGCTGGAGGACACCGGGGTCTACCGCTGTGTCTACGGCGACGCCGTGACCACCGCCGACGTCACGGTTACTCGTAAGTGAATCTCCATCCCTGCGTGATTCTGTGTCAAAACCGGATATAACATTGAACCTCCTGCTGGGTACCCCCTCTACCTCTCATCTGATGTTACACATGAAGACAACACAGTGTTATTAACTATTTAAGGTCCTGTACCCCTCAGACCTCCTGCTGTGTACCCCCTCTACCTCTCATCTGATGTTACACATGAAGACAAGACAGTGTTATTAACTATTTGATTCTTTATTCAGCCTCGTAGAAAGCCCTCTCATATTTCAAACAGGTGATATGCACATCAGCTCAAACACAATATGAACAATATGACTTCTCTGGATAACTTCGCCGGAAAGGTTATCATCAAATTAAAAGCAAATGTATTCTGCACAACTAAATACGTGAAGCACAGTATGGTGCACAGCGGGTGTAGGCTTTTGTAAAAGTGGGCTCATTTGAACAGAGGTTATTAAAGATTTTTTGTTGCCGTACCCCCAACGTAACCCTGGGGGTACACGTACCCTCCTTTGGGAATAGCTGGTCTAAGCCATATGCGTGCTTGATTTCATACTGCTGAACTTTTCTCCACACAGGTGACCATCATATCTAATATCTGATATCTAAGTAATAAGTTCCAACAATGCGTCTGACTTACATTTAATTAAAATTTGATTCTAGTTGTAATCTACATCAATCATTCAATTAAATCAAATGTTATTACTAACTGCATGTTCAGTATTTCATGAATGAATTTTCATGCTACTATCTGCCCTCCCTCACCTGTACTCCCACAGCGATACCCATCACATTCAAGACGGGTCTGAAGAACCAGGAGGCCCGGGAGGGAGGGGACGTGGTGCTGCGGTGCGAACTGTCGAAGGCCGGGGTGCCCGTGGAGTGGTGGAAGGGGGAGGACCCCTTGACCCACGGTGGGAGGTACCAGACCGCACTCAGGGGCAACCTCGCCGAGCTGCAGATCAAGAACATCCAGCCGGAGGACGTGGGCGAGTACAGCTGCATTCTTGGAGAGCAGAAGACCACGGCCGAGGTGAATGTGAGAGGTAGGTTGGTCCGTACGTGTCTGGTGTCTTGTTGTTTTAGCATGCGATCCGTGGTGCATTTTTATCTTTATGTCCTCCATCATTTTTATTACAAATGATTTTCTATATAATTTAGTTGAATCACTAGTAAGACTTCTGACTTCTGACTTTAATCCCAAAATGGTGAAACATACAATCAAAAATCATCTCTCCAGCCGCAGCATCGGTGTACATCGAGAAGGAACTAGAGAGCCAGGTGGTGGTGATGGAGGGCAAGTCGGCTGTCATGTCCTGTGAGATCTCCAGCGCCAACGTCCCAGTCACCTGGAAGAAAAACAACACCACCGTGGAAGAGGGAGGCCGCTGCATCATCAAGAAGATGAGCTTCACACACACCCTGGAGATCCATAAGCTATGCCGAGAGGACGCTGGCGAGTACTGCTGTATCACCAGGGGAAAGAAGACCACTACCAGGCTCATTGTAAGGGGTAGGTGGCCCCTAATAATAACAACAACAACAACAACAACAACAGTATACTCCATTTGGTGCGGTTCATCCAGTGTCAATTACATCTTACAATTAACAACATACATTTCTTCGCATTGGGGACCCCAGTTGGAATCGAACGCCTAAGCCTTGCCATGTTCTACACAGGACCATATACATAAAAGCTGTATGTTTCATTGGGTTTCATGGTCGGGATGTTCTGTGAGCGCCTCGCTAAGTTCATTGCGACTTGCAATGCTACGGTGCAACGATACAATCTAGACCCATTTTCCTCCTCAGAGCGCGTGCGGATCATTACAGAGCTGCAGGACAAGACCGTGACGGCGGGCGTGGACGCCGTGTTTGTGTGCGAGCTGAGCCATTCGGACGTGACCGAGGGCGAATGGTGGCTGTGCTCCAGTCCACTGCAGAACAACGAGATGAACCAGATGACCTTCTGCGGCCGCCACCAACGCCTGGTGCTCATCATGACGACGCCGGAGGAGACCGGTGAGGTAGCGTTTGTGATCGGCGAGGAGAGAACATCGGCGCAGCTTTTAGTGGTACCCAGGGTCAAAGGTAAACAAAAGAGTGGACTTTTATGATTGGACTGTCCCACCTTATACATTAAACCTCACACGAAGCCAACTAACAATTCCTAATTGTTTTTTGCAATTATAGTTTTATTTAAGGAGTGGCCTAAGGATGTTGTCATCATGGAGGGGCAAACCGCCAGCTTGTCCTGCACCACCTCTGATGACACCACCCCGGTCATCTGGAAAAGAAACTACGTTCCCCTACATCATGGTGATAAATATGAGGTCCGCAAAGAGGGCCATTTAAACCGGCTACTCATCCACGACGTGGGGCTCCTGGACACAGGCACCTATACCTGCGACACTGGGGATGTGCAGGGCAACGCCATGCTTACTGTTCAAGGTAAAACATATTCGAATGACGATACATTTGACCTTTGCTCGCTGTCCATGATAACTTACTTTGAGTCTATGAAGGTATACTCCTGTAGTGGGGATGAACACTTCTTGATTGGGTGTTGATGACTTCCCACTTCTCTACTCCAGAGCTCCCGCCGTTCTTCCATGAGGAGTTACAGGATGTCGAGGCTGAGGAGGAAGGGACTGCCTCTCTGTACTGTGAGCTTTCTAAGCCTCCTCAGCCTGGAGTGTTGGTGCAGTGGAGTAAGAACAGGCTGCCACTGAGAGCCAACAGGAATCATGAGATGAAACAAAATGGCTGCCTGCTCCAGCTCCTCATCAAGGACCTCAAACCAGAGGACAGTGGCAGCTACTCCTGTCAAGTAGGAGGAGCGGAGACTTCTTCCAGTGTGGCAGTGAGACGTGTGTACATATTGTACTGGTTTATACGTACATCATCTTAAAGGCCATTACTCCAATCCAATACGGTTCATTTGTACACACCTTCATCCTTCCTAATACATTATCACATAGATGACAAATGCTACAGTTTTTCTTGGTTCACTGGCATATTCTGCCAATTATCACAAAAATATCAGGTTCTCGCCCCTATCCTGTTCACCCTATACATGCTCGGCCTTGCTCCTGTAATCAGCCCCCAAGGAACATCATTAATTTGCTACACCCTGCTTCACCAAGGTGTTCAACCTGTTGGCTGACTCCTTGGACATTGTCAATGGGCTCAGCCTAGTGATATAAATACAGATAGGATGACACAATGGATTTGACTAAGAGAAACATTAACACAACACTAGCGTATCTTAATGCTCCATATCCACCTCTCCTCCAGAACTCCCTCCATCCTTCAAGAAGGAGGTACAGAGTGTAGAGGCTGAGGAGGGAGGGTCTGCCTCTCTGTCCTGTGAGCTTTCTAAGCCTCCTCAGCCTGGAGTGTTGCTGCAGTGGAGGAAAAACAGGCTGCCACTGAGAGCCAACAGGAAGTATGAGATGAAACAAGATGGCTGCCTGCTCCAGCTCCTCATCAAGGACCTTAAACCAGAGGACAGTGGCAGCTACTCCTGTCAAGTAGGAGGAGCAGAGACCTCTGCTAGTCTGGCTGTGAAAGGTGAGTACATATTGTACTGGTATGTATCATATGTAATCTTAAAGGCCATTACACCAATTTAAGATGGTGAATTTGTATATGCCATGACAAAATCACATTCTTCTGAGCATTAGTGAAATGTGATTTGAAAGCTATGGTCTTTATTATTTTTATATTAATACATTTTTGTAACATACACACATTTTCATGCAGAGTTTTTTGATAGTGATTACAAGGTGTCCTAAGTTATTTTGGTTGAATATGCAGCTTGGTCCAGATTAAATAGTAGTACTTATCATTACAGTTGTGGTTGAGTGTGCCACTTGGGCCTAAATTGATTGTGATACTATCATAAAATCAGTGGCATGATGTCGCTCCGTTGGCCGCTTGAACCAATGTGAAGCGCAATTTGTGTCGTCGGCAGGCAAGGAATACAGTATCATTCAATCGCTATGCTGATAAAACCAAAGTTGTACAATGGTGTCCAATGTGTTGGCGAATGCATTGTCAATGAGCCAGCAGTATGATTGTGCCTTGAAGAGGTTTTTGCATAGCAGCAAAAATAATAAAATATTCCATATCCATCCCGACTCCAGAGCTCCCAATCTTCTTCCAGGAAGATTTACAGGATGTCGAGGCTGAGGAGGAAGAGACCACCTCTCTGTACTGTGAGCTTTCTAAGCCTCCTCAGCCTGGAGTGTTGGTGCAGTGGAGGAAGAATAGCGTGCCACTTAAAGCCAACAGGAAGTATGAGATGAAACAAGATGGATGCCTGCTCCAGCTCCTCATCAAGGACCTCAAACCAGAAGACAGTGGCAGCTACTGTTGTCAAGTAGGAGGAGCAGAGACCTCTGCTAGTCTGGCTGTGGAAGGTGTGTTCATATTGTTCTGGTTTATATGTAACACTAAAGACTTTTTTCAGAAATGCAGGATGGTAATTCAATAGTCACTGGATCATCTAAATATTTCAATGCAAAGTTTAGCCAGACAGAATGCATTGTTTCCTCAGCGGGCCACCTGGTCTTGTGTTCAGCCCCATTCTGTTCATATCTGCTACCCCTTGGTCCTGTAGTAAGCCTGCATGGAGTATCGGTCAAGCGCTATGCTAATGACACATAGTTGACCAAAGTGACTAAAGTCTTGTCTAACAATTAGTTGAAACCAGTCATTTATTATACAGAAAGCCAGCGCATTAATTGTGATTGAAAGACAGATGTAATATCAACCTATGTCAATGCTCCATATTCATCTTTCCTCCAGAACTCCCTCCATCGTTCAAGAAGGAGGTACAGAGTGTAGAGGCTGAGGAGGGAGGCTCTGCCTCTCTGTGCTGTGAGCTTTCTAAGCCTCCTCAACCTGGAGTGTTGGTGCAGTGGAGGAAGAACAGGCTGCCAATGAGAGCCAACAGGAAGTATGAGATGAAACAAGATGGGTGCCTGCTCCAGCTCCTCATCAAGGACCTCAAACCAGAGGACAGTGGCAGCTACTCCTGTCTAGTAGGAGGAGCAGAGACCTCTGCTAGTCTGGCTGTGACAGGTGCGTTCATATTCCTTGATCATTGGACATTTTAAAGGCACTAAATATAATGCAAGATGAGGATTTTGCATGTAATATCATGGTAACATCTCAGACTGATGTAGTTCAGGGGGTCTATATAATGTACTGTTTATTGTTCTGTATCATATCATTTCCATATTTAAGAATGTTAAGTGTACTTATACTAAATGTATAGTTTGCTGCATGGAATTGAAACTGCTGCATGGTTTCATATTTGACAACTACTTGGCAGAACTTGATGGAATCAGTCATATGCTACTGATAGGCCAGGACTAAGAATGTGCCTTGAAGATATTTTTGCAAAAGATCAAAACATTTTAAATGCTCCATTTGACTAAGAGACACATTAACATAACACTAGCGTATCTTAATGCTCCATATCAATCTCTTCTCCAGAACTCCCTCCATCTTTCAAGAAGGAGGTTCAGAGTGTAGAGGCTGAGGAGGGAGGATCTGCCTCTCTGTCCTGTGAGCTTTCTAAGCCTCCTCAGCCTGGAGTATTGCTGCAGTGGAGGAAGAACAGGCTGCCACTGAGAGCCAACAGGAAGTATGAGATGAAACAAGATGGCTGCCTGCTCCAGCTCCTCATCAAGGACCTCAAACCAGAGGACAGTGGCAGCTACTCCTGTCAAGTAGGAGGAGCAGAGACCTCTGCTAGTTTGGCTGTTGCAGGTGTGTACACTTTGCACTGTTACATATGTAATCTTGAAGTCCCTTTCACCAATATAAGATGGTGAATGAATATATGCTGTGGCAAAACTACATTTATGAATGCATTAGTGAAACGGGATTAGAAAGCTATACTGAATAGTGGCGCTCAACAACATTAATTGCCAAGCCATCTGAGGATTTCAGTTGAATGTGTGGTTTTATTTGAAATAAATTGTGATACAACTTTCATCAATATCAATGGCATGACATCACTCCAGTGGCTACCTACACCAACCCAAAGCTCAATTTGTGTCATCAGCTGGCAAGGAGTATCAATCAATTGGTCTGCTGGTGACAACCAGTTGTACAATGGTGTCCAAGCTCTTTCCTTATGCCTTGTCAATGGATTGAAATGTCCATTGCTATAACTTGGCCAAAAGTTAGATTTCTTCTTTAAGAGGTTATTGCATAATGTAAAAAATAATGCAATATTCCATATCCATCTCTACTCCAGAGGTCACTCCCTTCTTCATGGAAGAGTTACAGGATGCAGAAGCTAAAGAGGAAGAGACAACATCTCTGTCCTGTGAGCTTTCTAAGTCTCCTCAGCCTGGAGTGTTGGTGCAGTGGACGAAGAACAGGCTGCCACTGAGAGCCAACAGGAAGTATCAGATGAAACAAGATGGCTGCCTGCTCCAGCTTCTCATCAAGGACCTCAAACCAGAAGACAGTGGCAGCTACTGCTGTCAAGTAGGAGGAGCAGAGACCTCTGCTAGTCTGGCTGTGGAAGGTGTGTTTATTATATAGGATTGAATTATTGTAACTGTATGTTAATACACCTGAATCTAATACAACATTATGTTGATTACACAATAACCTCCAGGAACCTTTTATCCTGATTCATGATCACATATTTGACCTTAAACTGCACATTTGTTTTGGGCATGAAGTTGTCAAAAATGTCTCCTTAGTTTCCCTTAAGGATCTGCTCTCGGCACTGTCCTGTTCAACCAGAATTGTATTTTCCTTGTTCTTTCATCAGCTAGCATCAAATATAGTTCAGTAGCTATGCTGATTACATCCAGCGTTACCACGTTGTTGCTAAATATCTAGGAATCAGTCTATGTTTTTCCCTGAAACACAGATCAGTATATCCCCATAGATTTGTAAATGATCCATACCCATCTTTATCCAGAACTCCTGCCATTTTTCAAGAAGGAGGTACAGAGTGTAGAGGCTGAGGAGGGAGGGTCTGCCTCTCTGTCCTGTGAGCTTTCTAAGCCTCCTCAGCCTGGAGTGTTGGTGCAGTGGAGGAAGAACAGGCTGCCACTGAGAGCCAACATGAAGTATGAGATGAAACAAGATGGCTGCCTGCTCCAGCTTCTCATCAAGGATCTTAAAACAGAGGACAGTGGCAGCTACTGCTGTCAAGTAGGAGGAGCAGAGACCTCTGCTAGTCTGGCTGTGACAGGTCAGTACATATTCTGCTGGTTAATATGCCATTTTAAAAGCCATCACACCAATGCAATACTTAAACAAGTATTTGTATGCCAATGTTGATGATAGTTAACACACTATATCTTACAAAACTATCCCTTCAGCTTCACAATCACATATTTGAAAACCACCTTGACATTCCATGGAGATATTTAGCTATTGGTTCTCCACTTTGCCATGGTATCCCTCAAGGATCCTTTTTCGGGACCCTTTAGTAAGCCCTCGGCTTTGTCACCTGCAAACATTAAATGTATTTTCTTGGCTCTGCTGAATATATATTGGTAGCACGGTGTTGAAGATATGGACTAATTATGAACCTTGTGAATATGCATCAACTATTCATAAATCATGCAGATAGGCTACAGCACAGAATGTGTCCCTACATGACTGATTTGAATGACACCAACACTTTTTAAATGCTCCATATCCATTTCTCCTCCAGAACTCCCTCCATCTTTCAAGAAGGAGGTACAGAGTGTAGAGGCTGAAGAGGGAGGGTCTGCCTCTCTGTCCTGTGAGCTTTCTAAGCCTCCTCAGCCTGGAGTGGTGGTGCAGTGGAGGAAGAACAGTCTGCCACTGAGAGCCAACAGGAAGTATGAGATGAAACAAGATGGCTGCCTGCTCCAGCTCCTCATCAAGGACCTTAAACCAGAGGACAGTTGCAGCTACTGCTGTCAAGTAGGAGGTGCCGAGACCTCTGCTAGTTTGGCTGTGAAAGGTGTGTACATATTGCACTGGTTGGACAGAATTTGAACTCTTTACTTAATAGTGACACTCAACGTCGTTAATTGCAGAGCCATCTGAGAATGTCGGTGGAATGTGCGGCTTTATTTGAAATTATCTGTGATACCAATTCAAATAATATCAATGGCATGCCATTACTCCAGTGGCCACATGCACCAACCCCAAGCTCAATTTGTGTCATCAGTTGGCACGGAATGTCAATCAATGGCTATGTTGATGACAACCCGTTGTACAATGGTGTCCAAGCTCTTGCCTAATGCCTTGTCAATGGATTGAAATGTCAAGTGCTATAGATAGGCCAGAAGTTTGATTGTTCCTTGAAGAGTTTATTGCGTAATGTCAAAAAATAATGCAATATTCCATATCCACTCTTCTCTAGAGGTCACTCCCTTCTTCCAGGAAGAGTTACAGAATGCAGAGGCTGAGGAGGGAGGGTCTGCCTCTCTGTCCTGTGAGCTTTCTAAGCCTCCTCAGCCTGGAGTGTCAGTGCAGTGGAGGAAGAACAGGCTGCCACTGAGAGCCAACAGGAAGTATGAGATGAAACAAGATGGCTGCCTGCTCCAGCTCTTTATCAAGGACCTTAAAACAGAGGACAGTGGCAGCTACTCCTGTCAAGTAGCAGGAGCAGAGACCTCTGCTAGTCTGGCTGTAGAAGGTGTGTTTATTTTATATGATTAAATTATTGTAACTGTAATGCTGTACACCTTAATCAAATACAACATTATGTTGATTGCGCAATGACTTACAGGAATATTTTTAACCTGATTCATGACCACATATTTGACCTTAAACTGGCCATTATTTTGGGCCATCAAATTGTCAAAAATGTCTCCTCAGTTTCCCTTAAAGATCTGCCCTCGGCTCCATCCTGTTCAACAATAATTTAATTTTCATATTCTTTCATCAGCTAGCATGACATAGAATTCAGTAGCTATGCTGATGCTATCCAGCAATACCACTGTGTTGCTTAATATATTGGAATCAATCTATGTTTTTCCCTGAAAAACAGATCAGTAGATTGCCATAGATTTGAAAATAATCCATATCCATCTCTCCTCCAGAACTCCCTCCATCTTTCAAGAAGGAGGTACAGAGTGTGGAGGCTGAAGAGGGAGGATCTGCCTCTCTGTCCTGTGAGCTTTCTAAGCCTCCTCAGCCTGGAGTGTTGGTGCAGTGGAAGAAGAACAGGCTGCCATTGAGAGCCAACAGGAAGTTTGAGATGAAACAAGATGGCTGCCTGCTCCAGCTCTTCATCAAGGACCTTAAACCAGAGGACAGTGGCAGCTACTCCTGTCTAGTAGGAGGAGCAGAGACCTCTGCTAGTCTGACTGTGAAAGGTGTGTTCATATTTCTTGATCATTGGACATTTTAAAGGCACTTAATCTAATGCAAGATGAGGATTTTGCATGTAATATCATGGTAACATTTCAGACTGATTTAGTTCAGGGGGTCTATATAATGTACTGTTTATTGTTCTGTATCAAATAATTTCAATATTTAAGAATTGTAAGTGTACTTATACTAAATGCATAGTTTGCTGCATGAAATTCTAACTGCTGCATGGTCTCATATTCTACAACTACTTGGCAGAACTTGGTGGAATCAGTCATATGCTATAGATAGGCCAGAACTATGAATAAGCCTTGAAGATATTTTTGAAAAAGATCAAAATATCTTTAAATGCTCCATTTCCATCTCTTCTCCAGAACTCCC
This sequence comes from Muraenolepis orangiensis, assembly GCA_027704905.1. NCBI lineage: Eukaryota > Metazoa > Chordata > Actinopteri > Gadiformes > Muraenolepididae > Muraenolepis > Muraenolepis orangiensis. The sequence goes on along the minus strand of CM051004.1, from coordinate 29,226,115 downwards.
TCCATCTTTCAAGAAGGAGGTACAGAGTGTAGAGGCTGAGGAGGGAGGGTCTGCCTCTCTGTCCTGTGAGATTTCTAAGCCTCCTCAACCTGGAGTGTTGGTGCAGTGGAGGAAGAACAGGCTGCCACTGAGAGCCAACAGGAAGTATGAGATGAAACAAGATGGCTGCCTGCTCCAGCTTCTCATCAAGGACCTCAAACCAGAAGACAGTGGCAGCTACTGCTGTCAAGTAGGAGGAGCAGAGACCTCTGCTAGTCTGGCTGTGGAAGGTGTGTTTATTATATAGGATTGAATTATTGTAACTGTATGTTAATACACCTGAATCTAATACAACATTATGTTGATTACACAATAACCTCCAGGAACCTTTTATCCTGATTCATGATCACATATTTGACCTTAAACTGCACATTTGTTTTGGGCATGAAGTTGTCAAAAATGTCTCCTTAGTTTCCCTTAAGGATCTGCTCTCGGCACTGTCCTGTTCAACCAGAATTGTATTTTCCTTGTTCTTTCATCAGCTAGCATCAAATATAGTTCAGTAGCTATGCTGATTACATCCAGCGTTACCACGTTGTTGCTAAATATCTAGGAATCAGTCTATGTTTTTCCCTGAAACACAGATCAGTATATCCCCATAGATTTGTAAATGATCCATACCCATCTTTATCCAGAACTCCTGCCATTTTTCAAGAAGGAGGTACAGAGTGTAGAGGCTGAGGAGGGAGGGTCTGCCTCTCTGTCCTGTGAGCTTTCTAAGCCTCCTCAGCCTGGAGTGTTGGTGCAGTGGAGGAAGAACAGGCTGCCACTTAGAGCCAACATGAAGTATGAGATGAAACAAGATGGCTGCCTGCTCCAGCTTCTCATCAAGGATCTTAAAACAGAGGACAGTGGCAGCTACTGCTGTCAAGTAGGAGGAGCAGAGACCTCTGCTAGTCTGGCTGTGACAGGTCAGTACATATTCTGCTGGTTAATATGCCATTTTAAAAGCCATCACACCAATGCAATACTTAAACAAGTATTTGTATGCCAATGTTGATGATAGTTAACACACTATATCTTACAAAACTATCCCTTCAGCTTCACAATCACATATTTGAAAACCACCTTGACATTCCATGGAGATATTTAGCTATTGGTTCTCCACTTTGCCATGGTATCCCTCAAGGATCCTTTTTCGGGACCCTTTAGTAAGCCCTCGGCTTTGTCACTTGCAAACATTAAATGTATTTTCTTGGCTGTGCTGAATATATATTGGTAGCACGGTGTTGAAGATATGGACTAATTATGAACCTTGTGAATATGCATCAACTATTCATAAATCATGCAGATAGGCTACAGCACAGAATGTGTCCCTACATGACTGATTTGAATGACACCAACACTTTTTAAATGCTCCATATCCATTTCTCCTCCAGAACTCCCTCCATCTTTCAAGAAGGAGGTACAGAGTGTAGAGGCTGAAGAGGGAGGGTTTGCCTCTCTGTCCTGTGAGCTTTCTAAGCCTCCTCAGCCTGGAGTGGTGGTGCAGTGGAGGAAGAACAGTCTGCCACTGAGAGCCAACAGGAAGTATGAGATGAAACAAGATGGCTGCCTGCTCCAGCTCCTCATCAAGGACCTTAAACCAGAGGACAGTTGCAGCTACTGCTGTCAAGTAGGAGGTGCCGAGACCTCTGCTAGTTTGGCTGTGAAAGGTGTGTACATATTGCACTGGTTGGACAGAATTTGAACTCTTTACTTAATAGTGACACTCAACATCGTTAATTGCAGAGCCATCTGAGAATGTCGGTGGAATGTGCGGCTTTATTTGAAATTATCTGTGATACCAATTCAAATAATATCAATGGCATGCCATTACTCCAGTGGCCACATGCACCAACCCCAAGCTCAATTTGTGTCATCAGTTGGCACGGAATGTCAATCAATGGCTATGTTGATGACAACCCGTTGTACAATGGTGTCCAAGCTCTTGCCTAATGCCTTGTCAATGGATTGAAATGTCAAGTGCTATAGATAGGCCAGAAGTTTGATTGTTCCTTGAAGAGTTTATTGCGTAATGTCAAAAAATAATGCAATATTCCATATCCACTCTTCTCTAGAGGTCACTCCCTTCTTCCAGGAAGAGTTACAGAATGCAGAGGCTGAGGAGGGAGGGTCTGCCTCTCTGTCCTGTGAGCTTTCTAAGCCTCCTCAGCCTGGAGTGTCAGTGCAGTGGAGGAAGAACAGGCTGCCACTGAGAGCCAACAGGAAGTATGAGATGAAACAAGATGGCTGCCTGCTCCAGCTCTTTATCAAGGACCTTAAAACAGAGGACAGTGGCAGCTACTCCTGTCAAGTAGCAGGAGCAGAGACCTCTGCTAGTCTGGCTGTAGAAGGTGTGTTTATTTTATATGATTAAATTATTGTAACTGTAATGCTGTACACCTTAATCAAATACAACATTATGTTGATTGCGCAATGACTTACAGGAATATTTTTAACCTGATTCATGACCACATATTTGACCTTAAACTGGCCATTATTTTGGGCCATCAAATTGTCAAAAATGTCTCCTCAGTTTCCCTTAAAGATCTGCCCTCTGCTCCATCCTGTTCAACAATAATTTAATTTTCATATTCTTTCATCAGCTAGCATGACATAGAATTCAGTAGCTATGCTGATGCTATCCAGCAATACCACTGTGTTGCTTAATATATTGGAATCAATCTATGTTTTTCCCTGAAAAACAGATCAGTAGATTGCCATAGATTTGAAAATAATCCATATCCATCTCTCCTCCAGAACTCCCTCCATCTTTCAAGAAGGAGGTACAGAGTGTGGAGGCTGAAGAGGGAGGATCTGCCTCTCTGTCCTGTGAGCTTTCTAAGCCTCCTCAGCCTGGAGTGTTGGTGCAGTGGAAGAAGAACAGGCTGCCATTGAGAGCCAACAGGAAGTTTGAGATGAAACAAGATGGCTGCCTGCTCCAGCTCTTCATCAAGGACCTTAAACCAGAGGACAGTGGCAGCTACTCCTGTCTAGTAGGAGGAGCAGAGACCTCTGCTAGTCTGACTGTGAAAGGTGTGTTCATATTTCTTGATCATTGGACATTTTAAAGGCACTTAATCTAATGCAAGATGAGGATTTTGCATGTAATATCATGGTAACATTTCAGACTGATTTAGTTCAGGGGGTCTATATAATGTACTGTTTATTGTTCTGTATCAAATAATTTCAATATTTAAGAATTTTAAGTGTACTTATACTAAATGCATAGTTTGCTGCATGAAATTCTAACTGCTGCATGGTCTCATATTCTACAACTACTTGGCAGAACTTGGTGGAATCAGTCATATGCTATAGATAGGCCAGAACTATGAATAAGCCTTGAAGATATTTTTGAAAAAGATCAAAATATCTTTAAATGCTCCATTTCCATCTCTTCTCCAGAACTCCCTCCATCTTTCAAGAAGGAGGTACAGAGTGTAGAGGCTGAGGAGGGAGGGTCTGCCTCTCTGTCCTGTGAGATTTCTAAGCCTCCTCAACCTGGAGTGTTGGTGCAGTGGAGGAAGAACAGGCTGCCACTGAGAGCCAACAGGAAGTATGAGATGAAACAAGATGGCTGCCTGCTCCAGCTTCTCATCAAGGACCTCAAACCAGAAGACAGTGGCAGCTACTGCTGTCAAGTAGGAGGAGCAGAGACCTCTGCTAGTCTGGCTGTGGAAGGTGTGTTTATTATATAGGATTGAATTATTGTAACTGTATGTTAATACACCTGAATCTAATACAACATTATGTTGATTACACAATAACCTCCAGGAACCTTTTATCCTGATTCATGATCACATATTTGACCTTAAACTGCACATTTGTTTTGGGCATGAAGTTGTCAAAAATGTCTCCTTAGTTTCCCTTAAGGATCTGCTCTCGGCACTGTCCTGTTCAACCAGAATTGTATTTTCCTTGTTCTTTCATCAGCTAGCATCAAATATAGTTCAGTAGCTATGCTGATTACATCCAGCGTTACCACGTTGTTGCTAAATATCTAGGAATCAGTCTATGTTTTTCCCTGAAACACAGATCAGTATATCCCCATAGATTTGTAAATGATCCATACCCATCTTTATCCAGAACTCCTGCCATTTTTCAAGAAGGAGGTACAGAGTGTAGAGGCTGAGGAGGGAGGGTCTGCCTCTCTGTCCTGTGAGCTTTCTAAGCCTCCTCAGCCTGGAGTGTTGGTGCAGTGGAGGAAGAACAGGCTGCCACTTAGAGCCAACATGAAGTATGAGATGAAACAAGATGGCTGCCTGCTCCAGCTTCTCATCAAGGATCTTAAAACAGAGGACAGTGGCAGCTACTGCTGTCAAGTAGGAGGAGCAGAGACCTCTGCTAGTCTGGCTGTGACAGGTCAGTACATATTCTGCTGGTTAATATGCCATTTTAAAAGCCATCACACCAATGCAATACTTAAACAAGTATTTGTATGCCAATGTTGATGATAGTTAACACACTATATCTTACAAAACTATCCCTTCAGCTTCACAATCACATATTTGAAAACCACCTTGACATTCCATGGAGATATTTAGCTATTGGTTCTCCACTTTGCCATGGTATCCCTCAAGGATCCTTTTTCGGGACCCTTTAGTAAGCCCTCGGCTTTGTCACTTGCAAACATTAAATGTATTTTCTTGGCTGTGCTGAATATATATTGGTAGCACGGTGTTGAAGATATGGACTAATTATGAACCTTGTGAATATGCATCAACTATTCATAAATCATGCAGATAGGCTACAGCACAGAATGTGTCCCTACATGACTGATTTGAATGACACCAACACTTTTTAAATGCTCCATATCCATTTCTCCTCCAGAACTCCCTCCATCTTTCAAGAAGGAGGTACAGAGTGTAGAGGCTGAAGAGGGAGGGTCTGCCTCTCTGTCCTGTGAGCTTTCTAAGCCTCCTCAGCCTGGAGTGGTGGTGCAGTGGAGGAAGAACAGTCTGCCACTGAGAGCCAACAGGAAGTATGAGATGAAACAAGATGGCTGCCTGCTCCAGCTCCTCATCAAGGACCTTAAACCAGAGGACAGTTGCAGCTACTGCTGTCAAGTAGGAGGTGCCGAGACCTCTGCTAGTTTGGCTGTGAAAGGTGTGTACATATTGCACTGGTTGGACAGAATTTGAACTCTTTACTTAATAGTGACACTCAACGTCGTTAATTGCAGAGCCATCTGAGAATGTCGGTGGAATGTGCGGCTTTATTTGAAATTATCTGTGATACCAATTCAAATAATATCAATGGCATGCCATTACTCCAGTGGCCACATGCACCAACCCCAAGCTCAATTTGTGTCATCAGTTGGCACGGAATGTCAATCAATGGCTATGTTGATGACAACCCGTTGTACAATGGTGTCCAAGCTCTTGCCTAATGCCTTGTCAATGGATTGAAATGTCAAGTGCTATAGATAGGCCAGAAGTTTGATTGTTCCTTGAAGAGTTTATTGCGTAATGTCAAAAAATAATGCAATATTCCATATCCACTCTTCTCTAGAGGTCACTCCCTTCTTCCAGGAAGAGTTACAGAATGCAGAGGCTGAGGAGGGAGGGTCTGCCTCTCTGTCCTGTGAGCTTTCTAAGCCTCCTCAGCCTGGAGTGTCAGTGCAGTGGAGGAAGAACAGGCTGCCACTGAGAGCCAACAGGAAGTATGAGATGAAACAAGATGGCTGCCTGCTCCAGCTCTTTATCAAGGACCTTAAAACAGAGGACAGTGGCAGCTACTCCTGTCAAGTAGCAGGAGCAGAGACCTCTGCTAGTCTGGCTGTAGAAGGTGTGTTTATTTTATATGATTAAATTATTGTAACTGTAATGCTGTACACCTTAATCAAATACAACATTATGTTGATTGCGCAATGACTTACAGGAATATTTTTAACCTGATTCATGACCACATATTTGACCTTAAACTGGCCATTATTTTGGGCCATCAAATTGTCAAAAATGTCTCCTCAGTTTCCCTTAAAGATCTGCCCTCGGCTCCATCCTGTTCAACAATAATTTAATTTTCATATTCTTTCATCAGCTAGCATGACATAGAATTCAGTAGCTATGCTGATGCTATCCAGCAATACCACTGTGTTGCTTAATATATTGGAATCAATCTATGTTTTTCCCTGAAAAACAGATCAGTAGATTGCCATAGATTTGAAAATAATCCATATCCATCTCTCCTCCAGAACTCCCTCCATCTTTCAAGAAGGAGGTACAGAGTGTGGAGGCTGAAGAGGGAGGATCTGCCTCTCTGTCCTGTGAGCTTTCTAAGCCTCCTCAGCCTGGAGTGTTGGTGCAGTGGAAGAAGAACAGGCTGCCATTGAGAGCCAACAGGAAGTTTGAGATGAAACAAGATGGCTGCCTGCTCCAGCTCTTCATCAAGGACCTTAAACCAGAGGACAGTGGCAGCTACTCCTGTCTAGTAGGAGGAGCAGAGACCTCTGCTAGTCTGACTGTGAAAGGTGTGTTCATATTTCTTGATCATTGGACATTTTAAAGGCACTTAATCTAATGCAAGATGAGGATTTTGCATGTAATATCATGGTAACATTTCAGACTGATTTAGTTCAGGGGGTCTATATAATGTACTGTTTATTGTTCTGTATCAAATAATTTCAATATTTAAGAATTGTAAGTGTACTTATACTAAATGCATAGTTTGCTGCATGAAATTCTAACTGCTGCATGGTCTCATATTCTACAACTACTTGGCAGAACTTGGTGGAATCAGTCATATGCTATAGATAGGCCAGAACTATGAATAAGCCTTGAAGATATTTTTGAAAAAGATCAAAATATCTTTAAATGCTCCATTTCCATCTCTTCTCCAGAACTCCCTCCATCTTTCAAGAAGGAGGTACAGAGTGTAGAGGCTGAGGGGGGAGGGTCTGCCTCTCTGTCCTGTGAGATTTCTAAGCCTCCTCAACCTGGAGTGTTGGTGCAGTGGAGGAAGAACAGGCTGCCACTGAGAGCCAACAGGAAGTATGAGATGAAACAAGATGGCTGCCTGCTCCAGCTCTTCATCAAGGACCTCAAACCAGAGGACAGTGGCAGCTACTCCTGTCAAGTAGGAGAAGCAGAGACCTCTGCTGGCCTGGCTGTTGCAGGTGTGTACACTTTGCACTGCTTCATATGTAATCTTGAAGTCCATTTCACAAATGTAAGATGGCGATTGAGTATATGCTGTGGCAGAACTACATTTGTGAGTGTATAAGTGAAACAGTATTTGAAAGCTGTACTGAATAGTGGTGCTCAATGCAATTAATTGCAGAGCCATCCGAGGATTTCAGTTGAATGTGTGGTTTAGTTTTGAATACATTGTGATCCATTTTCATTTACATCATTTGCATGCCATCACTCCAGTGGCCACCTGCACCAACCAAAGCTTACTTTGGGTCATCAGCTGGCATGGAATATCAATACATTGCTATGCTGATGACAACCAGTTGTACAATGGTGTCCAAGATCTTTTCTAATGCCTTGTCAATAGATTTAAATGTCCAGTGCTATAGATTGGCCAGAAGGTTGATTGCTCCTTGAAGAGGTTATTGCATAACGTAAAAGAATAATGCAATGTTCCATATCCATTTCTACTCCAGAGGTCACTCCCTTCTTCCAGGAAGACTTACAGGATGCAGAGGCTAAGGAGGAAGAGACTACCTCTCTGTCCTGTGAGCTTTCTAAGCCTCCTCAGCCTGGAGTGTTGGTGCAGTGGAAGAAGAACAGGCTGCCATTGAGAGCCAACAGGAAGTATGAGATGAAACAAGATGGCTCCCTGCTCCAGCTCTTCATCAAGGACCTCAAACCAGAGGACAGTGGCAGCTACTCCTGTCTAGTAGGAGGAGCAGAGACCTCTGCTAGTCTGACTGTGACAGGTGTGTTCATATTCCTTGATCATTGGACATTTTAAAGGCACTTAATCTAATGCAAGATGAGGATTTTGCATGTAATATCATGGTAACATTTCAGACTGATTTAGTTCAGGGGGTCTATATAATGTACTGTTTATTGTTCTGTATCAAATAATTTCAATATTTAAGAATTTTAAGTGTACTTATACTAAATGCATAGTTTGCTGCATGGAATTCTAACTGCTGCATGGTCTCATATTCGACAACTACTTGGCAGAACTTGGTGGAATCAGTCATATGCTATAGATAGGCCAGAACTATGAATAAGCCTTGAAGATATTTTTGAAAAAGATCAAAATATCTTTAAATGCTCCATTTCCATCTCTTCTCTAGAACTCCCTCCATCTTTCAAGAAGGAGGTACAGAGTGTAGAGGCTGAGGAGGGAGGATCTGCCTCTCTGTCCTGTGAGCTTTCTAAGCCTCCTCAGCCTGGAGTGTTGGTGCAGTGGAGGAAGAACAGGCTGCCACTGAGAGCCAACAGGAAGTATGAGATGAAACAAGATGGGTGCCTGCTCCAGCTCCTCATGAAGGACCTCAAACCAGAGGACAGTGGCAGCTACTCCTGTCAAGTAGGAGAAGCAGAGACCTCTGCTGGCCTGGCTGTTGCAGGTGTGTACACTTTGCACTGCTTCATATGTAATCTTGAAGTCCATTTCACAAATGTAAGATGGCGATTGAGTATATGCTGTGGCAGAACTACATTTGTGAGTGTATAAGTGAAACAGTATTTGAAAGCTATACTGAATAGTGGTGCTCAATGCAATTAATTGCAGAGCCATCCGAGGATTTCAGTTGAATGTGTGGTTTAGTTTTGAATACATTGTGATCCATTTTCATTTACATCATTTGCATGCCATCACTCCAGTGGCCACCTGCACCAACCAAAGCTTACTTTGGGTCATCAGCTGGCATGGAATATCAATACATTGCTATGCTGATGACAACCAGTTGTACAATGGTGTCCAAGATCTTTTCTAATGCCTTGTCAATAGATTTAAATGTCCAGTGCTATAGATTGGCCAGAAGGTTGATTGCTCCTTGAAGAGGTTATTGCATAACGTAAAAGAATAATGCAATGTTCCATATCCATTTCTACTCCAGAGGTCACTCCCTTCTTCCAGGAAGACTTACAGGATGCAGAGGCTAAGGAGGAAGAGACTACCTCTCTGTCCTGTGAGCTTTCTAAGCCTCCTCAGCCTGGAGTGTTGGTGCAGTGGAAGAAGAACAGGCTGCCATTGAGAGCCAACAGGAAGTATGAGATGAAACAAGATGGCTCCCTGCTCCAGCTCTTCATCAAGGACCTCAAACCAGAGGACAGTGGCAGCTACTCCTGTCTAGTAGGAGGAGCAGAGACCTCTGCTAGTCTGACTGTGACAGGTGTGTTCATATTCCTTGATCATTGGACATTTTAAAGGCACTTAATCTAATGCAAGATGAGGATTTTGCATGTAATATCATGGTAACATTTCAGACTGATTTAGTTCAGGGGGTCTATATAATGTACTGTTTATTGTTCTGTATCAAATAATTTCAATATTTAAGAATTGTAAGTGTACTTATACTAAATGTATAGTTTGCTGCATGGAATTATAACTGCTGCATGGTCTCATATTCGACAACTACTTGGCAGAACTTGGTGGAATCAGTCATATGCTATAGATAGGCCAGAACTATGAATAAGCCTTGAAGATATTTTTGAAAAAGATCAAAATATCTTTAAATGCTCCATTTCCATCTCTTCTCTAGAACTCCCTCCATCTTTCAAGAAGGAGGTACAGAGTGTAGAGGCTGAGGAGGGAGGATCTGCCTCTCTGTCCTGTGAGCTTTCTAAGCCTCCTCAGCCTGGAGTGTTGGTGCAGTGGAGGAAGAACAGGCTGCCACTGAGAGCCAACAGGAAGTATGAGATGAAACAAGATGGGTGCCTGCTCCAGCTCCTCATGAAGGACCTCAAACCAGAGGACAGTGGCAGCTACTCCTGTCAAGTAGGAGAAGCAGAGACCTCTGCTGGCCTGGCTGTTGCAGGTGTGTACACTTTGCACTGCTTCATATGTAATCTTGAAGTCCATTTCACAAATGTAAGATGGCGATTGAGTATATGCTGTGGCAGAACTACATTTGTGAGTGTATAAGTGAAACAGTATTTGAAAGCTATACTGAATAGTGGTGCTCAATGCAATTAATTGCAGAGCCATCCGAGGATTTCAGTTGAATGTGTGGTTTAGTTTTGAATACATTGTGATCCATTTTCATTTACATCATTTGCATGCCATCACTCCAGTGGCCACCTGCACCAACCAAAGCTTACTTTGGGTCATCAGCTGGCATGGAATATCAATACATTGCTATGCTGATGACAACCAGTTGTACAATGGTGTCCAAGATCTTTTCTAATGCCTTGTCAATAGATTTAAATGTCCAGTGCTATAGATTGGCCAGAAGGTTGATTGCTCCTTGAAGAGGTTATTGCATAACGTAAAAGAATAATGCAATGTTCCATATCCATTTCTACTCCAGAGGTCACTCCCTTCTTCCAGGAAGACTTACAGGATGCAGAGGCTAAGGAGGAAGAGACTACCTCTCTGTCCTGTGAGCTTTCTAAGCCTCCTCAGCCTGGAGTGTTGGTGCAGTGGAAGAAGAACAGGCTGCCATTGAGAGCCAACAGGAAGTATGAGATGAAACAAGATGGCTCCCTGCTCCAGCTCTTCATCAAGGACCTCAAACCAGAGGACAGTGGCAGCTACTCCTGTCTAGTAGGAGGAGCAGAGACCTCTGCTAGTCTGACTGTGACAGGTGTGTTCATATTCCTTGATCATTGGACATTTTAAAGGCACTTAATCTAATGCAAGATGAGGATTTTGCATGTAATATCATGGTAACATTTCAGACTGATTTAGTTCAGGGGGTCTATATAATGTACTGTTTATTGTTCTGTATCAAATAATTTCAATATTTAAGAATTGTAAGTGTACTTATACTAAATGTATAGTTTGCTGCATGGAATTATAACTGCTGCATGGTCTCATATTCGACAACTACTTGGCAGAACTTGGTGGAATCAGTCATATGCTATAGATAGGCCAGAACTATGAATAAGCCTTGAAGATATTTTTGAAAAAGATCAAAATATCTTTAAATGCTCCATTTCCATCTCTTCTCTAGAACTCCCTCCATCTTTCAAGAAGGAGGTACAGAGAGTAGAGGCTGAGGAGGGAGGATCTGCCTCTCTGTCCTGTGAGCTTTCTAAGCCTCCTCAGCCTGGAGTGTTGGTGCAGTGGAGGAAGAACAGGCTGCCACTGAGAGCCAACAGGAAGTATGAGATGAAACAAGATGGGTGCCTGCTCCAGCTCCTCATGAAGGACCTCAAACCAGAGGACAGTGGCAGCTACTCCTGTCAAGTAGGAGAAGCAGAGACCTCTGCTGGCCTGGCTGTTGCAGGTGTGTACACTTTGCACTGCTTCATATGTAATCTTGAAGTCCATTTCACAAATGTAAGATGGCGATTGAGTATATGCTGTGGCAGAACTACATTTGTGAGTGTATAAGTGAAACAGTATTTGAAAGCTGTACTGAATAGTGGTGCTCAATGCAATTAATTGCAGAGCCATCCGAGGATTTCAGTTGAATGTGTGGTTTAGTTTTGAATACATTGTGATCCATTTTCATTTACATCATTTGCATGCCATCACTCCAGTGGCCACCTGCACCAACCAAAGCTTACTTTGGGTCATCAGCTGGCATGGAATATCAATACATTGCTATGCTGATGACAACCAGTTTTACAATGGTGTCCAAGATCTTTTCTAATGCCTTGTCAATAGATTTAAATGTCCAGTGCTATAGATTGGCCAGAAGGTTGATTGCTCCTTGAAGAGGTTATTGCATAACGTAAAAGAATAATGCAATGTTCCATATCCATTTCTACTCCAGAGGTCACTCCCTTCTTCCAGGAAGAGTTACAGGATGTAGAGGCTAAGGAGGAAGAGACTACCTCTCTGTCCTGTGAGCTTTCCAAGCCTCCTAATCCTGGAGTGTTGGTGCAGTGGAGGAAGAACAGGCTGCCACTGAGAGCCAACAGGAAGTATGAGATAAAACAAGATGGCTGCCTGCTCCAGCTCCTCATAAAGGACCTCAAACCAGAAGACAGTGGCAGCTACTCCTGTCAAGTAGAAGGAGCAGAGACCTCTGCTAGTCTGGCTGTGGAAGGTGTGTTTATTATATAGTATTTATTTATTGTAACTGTAAGGTAGTACACCTGAATCAAATACAACATTATGTTGATTGAACAATTACCTCCAGGAACATTTTTGTCCTGATTCATAATCACATATTTGACCTTAATCTGGACATTATTTTTGGGCATCAAGTTGTCAGAAATGTCTCCTCAGTTTCCCTTTAAGATCTACTCTCGGCTCCATTTAGTTCAACTAGAATTGTATTTTCCTTGTTCTTTCATCAGCTAGCATGAGATATAGTTCAGCAGCTATGTTAATGACATCCAGCGTTACCATATTGTTGCTAAATATCTAGGAATAGTCTATGTTTTCCCTGAAACACAGATCAGTATATCTCCATAGATTTGTAAATGATCAATATCCATATTTTTTCAAGAACTTCCACCATCGTTCAAGAAGGAGGTACAGAGTGTAGAGGCTGAAGAGGGAGGGTCTGCCTCTCTGTCCTGTGAGCTTTCTAAGCCTCCTCAGCCTGGAGTGTTGGTGCAGTGGAGGAAGAACAGGCTGCCACTGAGAGCCAACAGGAAGTATGAGATGAAACAAGATGGCTGCCTGCTCCAGCTCCTCATCAAGGACCTTAAATCAGAGGACAGTGGCAGCTACTGCTGTCAAGTAGGAGGAGCAGAGACCTCTGCTAGTCTGGCTGTGAAAGGTTAGTACAAATTGTACTGGTATTTATGTGATTTCAAAAAGCCATTACACCAATGCAATACTTAAATAAGTATTTGAATGCGGATGTTGATGATGATAAATGCAAAATGTCTCACAATGTCTCGGGCGGCAGTAGCTCAGGAGGTAGAGCATTTTTCTTCTCCGAGCCAAGTGTTGAGGTGTCCCTGAGCAAGATACCCTAACCTTACCTGCTTCCAATGTGCTGGCTGTCGGTGTATGAACATGCATGTATCTGAATGTATGAATATTTTCTCCTCTCCACCCTTGTGGGGATGGGTGTCTCGGGCTCTGCTCTCTCCTTGTTTGCATCCTACCTGATGGGTCACTGTGTGGGAACCACGTAGACTGACTACTGGGGTTCCACAAGGATCAGTCCTGGGTTCTCTTCTCTTCTCCCTCTTCACAACATATCTTGGTTCCTTCATCCACTCCCATGATTTATTCTACCACTGCTATGCTGATGGCACCCAACTACTGTCGTTTCCCCCCTCTGACATGCAAGTGGAAACACACATTGCCGAATGCCTGGCAGACATCTCAGAGTGGATGTCGATGCACCACCTAAAGCTTAACCTGGTCAAGACTGAGCTATTGTTCTTCCCGGAAAAGGACTGCCCACCGAGACCTGGCTGTCACCATTGATGATGCTGTGGTGACACCTACTCGGACTGCAAGGAGTCTGGGTGTGACCCTGGACGACCAACTGTCGTTCTCTGTAAACATTGCATCGGTGACAAGCTCCTGCAGGTTCCTCCTCTACAACATCAGGAGGATTTGGCTTTTTCTCCCTGAACGGCTGCGCAGGTGCTCATCCAGGCTCTTGTCATCTGCTGTTTGGACTACTGCCACTCCCTCCTTCCCCTCCCATGTTCTCTCACACATCTACCCTTCTCCTGTCCCTTCACTGGCTCCCTGTACCTGCTAGCATCCAGTTCAAGACCCTGGTGCAAGCCTACAGGGCAGTGAAAGGAACAGCTCCTTCCTACCTCCAGGCAATGGTAAAGCCCTACATCCCTGCCCGTCCACTTGCTCTGCTACTTCAGGCGTCTGCTTGCCCTGTCTCTAAGGGGCCCTTGTGGCCGATCTACGCGATCACGGCTCATCTCTGTCCTGGCCCCAAAGTTGTGGAATGAACTCCCCACAGATGTCAGGTCTGCAGAGTCACTGCCCATCTTCCGCCGCAGGCTGAAAACCCACCTCTTCAGGAAACACTACCCGGATCCTACCACCTAGCGCGTCTTCTTATCACTTTTTACTAGCATACTAGCGTCTTACTAAGTAGATTGTTTGCTTGTAAGTTTGTTCGATATTGTTTTATTGTTTGCCAACTTGTTCTGCTTTGACCTGAGCACTGGTTTGGTTCTTTGAGACTTGTTAGGAATGAAATGCACTTTGCAATTTGATGCAATTTGATTGATGCAAAATGCTATTTGACTCCTGTGACGAGTTGTTCTCTTGCCTACTTTTGTTGAACACACTATTGTAAGTCGCTTCGGACAAAAGCGTCTGCTAAATGACCGTAATGTTATGTAATGTTATGAATTTGTGAGTGTGAGGCTTGACTTGTAAAGTGCTTTGAGTGGCCACACTTTTTAGAAAAGCAATATATAAATGCAGGCCATTTAAATGCAGTCCTTTAGCTTCACAATCACACATTTGAACTACCTTGACATTCCATGGAGACATTTAGTTATTGGATCTACACTTTCACTGCAGTATCCCTCAAGGAGCCTTCTCGAGACCCTTTAGTAACCCCTCGGCCTTGTCATCAGCAAACATGAAATAATATTTCTTGGCTGTGCTGATGATATATGGGTAGCAAGGTGTTGAAGATATTAACTAACCATGAACCCTGTAAATATGCATAAACTAGTCATAACACAAACAGATAGGCTACAGGTAAGCCAACACAGAATATGTCCCTACATGACTGATTTGAGTGACACTTACAATATTTAAATGCTCCACATCCATCTCTTTTCCAGAGCTCCTCCCCTACTTCCAGGAGGAGTTACAGAGTGTAGAGGCTGTGGAGGGACGGGCTGCCTCTCTGTCCTGTGAGCTTTCTAAGCCTCCTCAGCAAGGAGTGTTGGTGCAGTGGAGGAAGAACAGGCTGCCACTGAGAGCCAACAGGAAGTATGAAATGAAACAAGATGGCTGCCTGCTCCAGCTCCTCATCAAGGACCTCAAACCAGAGGACAGTGGCAGCTACTGTTGTCAAGTAAGAGGAGCAGAGACCTCTGCTAGTCTGGCTGTGAAAGGTGAGTTTGTTAAACCATTCTTATTGTAAGTATGTTTATCTGCAAAGACAAACTCACTAATGAACTTTTTATTTTATTTTATATAGTGGTGGAATTGGATCTCCCTAAGAAGACAGAGCATGTCCAGATTATGCCATTTTTAAAAGAGACTGTCAAACCAACTGCTCCTATTCCAACGGTCCAGTCAGGTACCCAATATGTCAAACCTGCTCAATTTGACTTGTCTGAGACATGCATTACTGACCCAGAAGTTGAACTGGAGCCAAAGGTGGAACCTAAATTGCCAAAGCCTGTACCAAGGAAGAAGCATGAAGTCCAAAGAGACACATTGGCACACATATCACTGAACAAAGACAGCGAGGAACAGCTTAAAGCTAAGCAGCTAGATGGAAACCAAGACACAGATATTGAAGTGGACAAGAGACGTATGTCAGGCAGTCAAGATACCAAAGTTGTGCGATTTGAAATAACTGACCCAGAAGATGAACTGGAGCAAAGGGTGGAACCTGAAGTACCAAAGCCTGTACCAAGGAGAAAGTATGATGTCCAAAAAGACACATTGCCAATAAAGTCACTGAAAACAGACATTGAGGAAGAGCATGAAGTTAAGCAGCTTGACGGCAACCAAGATCAAAATATTGAAGTTGACATAAAATCGATGTCTTCAACATTATCACTAGAGAAGCAGAGTGAGACATCCACAAATGAAGCACAGGTGTTAAGACCTCTACAGCTGGCCGAGACCAATCAAAACAGACAACATACCCCAATGTACCTGAAGGAGACAGAGACTGAGAAACAGAAAGAAAAACTATCATCAATACATTGGGGGAAAACAAGCGGTGATGAGCAAATGCCAACACCCACTCTACAGAAACAAAGTGAGATTGAAAAGCGAGAAAAGCTGCCTATAGACCCATCAGAGAAGTATGTAGCGAACAAACCAGTAAAGCCTCAACAAGTGACTGCTTCAAAGGAGGATGACGTACAAAAGACAGAAGAGGTGCCTTTGAGACCACCAGTAAGAACTAAAGGGAAACTTACAGTGGCCAACAAAGCTTCTGAGTTTAGCTTGAAGGAAAGAGGTGAGAGGCAACCATCAAAGGATGATCCTGAACAAGATCAGGGAGGGGATAATAGTGTACCACCACATAAAACATCTGCCATTGAAGCCACTGAGAAGAAGTCACTGAAACCTATTGAAAAAATGCCCTCAGTAGTTGCTTTGGATGCACAGGTAGTAAAGAAAACAGAAAGGCCTAACGTGATAGAGGCCGCACCACCAAAACCACCTGCAAGGACGAAAGGCAAGGCCAAGGGGACATTGGGAAACCAGTTCTTAAGAGACTCTGAGGCAAGTCAAGATGAAGAACAAATCCTGGTCAGTCCTGTGTTTATAAAGGTAGTTCAGATAGCTCAAGACTTGGAGAAGCCTTTTGAAACATGTGAGGTGAATACTGAGAGGGAACCTGTCACACAAGACATTGAGACCGAATCGGAAGCTAAACAACTAGTCGAGAGTAAAGAGAAGGTAGTGGAAATGAAACAGCCATTGCTGCCAATGAGGCCCCCAAACAGGGAACCCAAATTGGACGAGGGCAGGAAACACACAGTCCGACCAATGCGCTTGGAGAATGAGGCACCACTGCCCTGCGATAATGTTCCTCTTCTATACATTACAGAGGACGACGCCTTCTCTGAAGCAGCATCTGAGAAAACCATGGACTCCAGCAACATCCAGCCTTTAGCTCTCACTGTTATCGCTCCAACTCAGCCAGCACCTGTCCAGCTGTTACCTAAGGCGACTCAACTACCACAGTCACCCACGGCAGCTGCAGAAGATATTCGTGACAGTATTGAGAATGAACCTGAGTTGTTTGAAGCTGCTGTCAAGATTCAAGCTGCGTTCAAAGGTTACAAGGCCCGCAAAGACCTGCGTCCATTGTTCAAGAAGGTGTTCAAGAACCAGACTGTGGAATTCGGTGGTACCATCCACCTGGAGTGTGTAGCGGAGGGAAAGCTAGATGCTGTCCGCTGGCTCAAGCATGGACAGCAAATAATCACTGACCAGCGGCACAGGATGAAGGCTTTAGAAAACGGTGTGTGTGTATTGGAGGTCACCGACGTCAACATCAGGGACAGTGGCGTATACACCTGTGAAGTCGGCAATAAGTTTGGTGTGGTTTCCTATAACAGTAACATAACAGCACAACAGACTCAACATCCAACTCCAGCCACCACCACCACCAAGCTTGTTCACCCACCGTTCGCAGCCATTACTCCCCTTCAACCGGTTCCCCAAAAGCCTCAAGCCCTGGCCAAGCCCATGCCCCAGGCTCAGCCTCCAACTCAGACTCCGGTAGCCCCCGTAGCCTCAGCCAATGAGTCAACCGATTATGTTGTTGAAAGCGAAAGTGTATCTCTATGGGAGGCCTACAACCTGACAGAGCAGGACGCCCAAATGAGTCTACAGGAGAGGAGGAGGGCCTCCCTTATTCCTGCCAGTTCAAGTAAGTGAAATTGTATAGACAGTTTACTAGCGATCCAATGTCCCTGTATGTGTATTTATGTATGCATATTTTAAGTTGTAAACTGGGAATCTTCTGCACTGATCCTTCTTGCTCAGTGTCCAGTCCCTCCGACTACGACACAGCTCCAGATTACATGGAACCCGCTGAACCCACTCCTGACTTCAGGTCAGATATGAAGGATTGCATGGCAGATTTTAAATTAAACCATTGCTCTGTAGCGACCTAATAAAAAGTATATAATCATGACAGTGAGGAGCCCAAACAAGAGGATAAGATGGCTTTAATGGAGGATAAAGAACCAACAGCTAAAACACAACCGCAAAATAAACTTCTGAAGGTCAAAGGTCAGCATGGCCCATTTCTTAACTAAACATCATTGTCGGAAGCACTCCTCGAAGTACATTTACATTTACACAGCTTATGATGTGTTTCTGTGTTTTTTTCAAGGTGAATTTGATGGCAAATTGAGGACGCCTTCTCCAAAGCATCACCGAGCCCACACACCTTTAACTGGTACAGGCTCAAGATCAGAGTCAGAGGGAGATGAAGATGGAAGAGAGGTTTGCCTTTTTTCCTTTTCATGACAAGCTGTATTTCTATGATACACTCATATTCACATATAGTTTGTTTGTTGGATTTTTACTAGACCTTTGACATCTACGTGGCTCGAGCGGACTGCAGTCCTAGCAGTGGAAATAAGGAGGCTTTTATTCTGAAGGAGGGCCAGTTTGTGGAGGTTCTGGATTTTGTCCATCCCGACAAATGGTTGGTTCGCACAAAGCCTACCAAAAACAACCCTGTACGACAGGGATGGGTCTGTCCAGCCTACCTGGAAAAGAAGAGAAATGTAGGCAATATTTTTTTTGTGCTTTTTCATTTATACACAATAAACAAAAATGCAAATTCTCTGCTAATAATCTCTATAATTGTTTGCTTGTATAATTTAGATAAAAATGTTAGGATGACATATTATAAATATTAATTATAATACAAAATAATAATAATTAATATTAATAATTACAAAAAAACGAATATATATATATATATATGTATGTATGTATGTATGTGTATATATATATATATTTACAACATAAGTTCAGGTAGGAGGCCTGCAATGTATCACCGGGAGCTGTACTTACTCAAAACAATGCTTCCATTTGGACCAGGAGGTGTTCACAATAAGGAGAGCTCCCCAAGAGGAGCTGGATGGGATCGGCTCTACAGGAGAGGAGTATCGGAGGACACTGAGGTTTGTCAGGGCAGGGCAACATCTATAAAGGACACCAGGGAATCATGACATACATTAATGTTAAATGTTGCCCATGCCTGATTTTAAGGGATTCCATTCCTAGATAGATTAACATGAAGTATTCTGTTCACAAGATTGAATGACAATTTGAATGACACAGTTTCCAGTGCACCCAAAGTTCACCCACAAACCCGTAACATTATGCAGGTTGTTTATTTTTTAAATGTTGCATTATTTATTTAAACTAAACTGTAAATGGAATGGAATGAATTTTGACGCCAGCTGATTTCAAGGCCTTACACAAAGTGGTAATTGCCGAAACCTAATTATTACAGTAGGGAACGCAAAGGTGGTACTTTCACATCCAACAAGGGAAACAATACAATTGTTGTATTCGCAACATAGATATCAAACACACATGCAGTAACCTGCATGTCTAAGTGATAATGAATAATAAATAATACTAATAATAAGATCAAATCAAACTTCTTTCTTAAGCCAATTGATCCAGGGCCTGGTTGACAGCGAGGTTGAGTTTGTGAAGGAGATGAAGGAGTTTGCGTCCCATCACCTGCCTCACCTGGAGGCCAGTGGTCACGTCCCGGCCACCGTGCTCCAACCGAGAGAAACCATCTTCAGGAACATCAGAGACATCATACTCCTCCACGAGAGGTATGCTTTAGAAGGTTAAATACAATATACTGTACAATGTGTTTTACGTGCATATATATATATAAAATTGTATGACCTTTGATAAAAAATCCTCTTGATGTTCTGCACTGATTATGTTTGTCATAACTTTAATAGTACTGCATGCTTTGATTAATCACTTATATGTCCCTTTGGATAAAAGTCTACTAATTCCAGAATTCCTTATATATTGTATATATCAATGCCTTGATACAACAAAAGTGTTTAGAAATCCTCAAGACACTTTTAAAAACAATTGAAAAAATAGAAATGATTTAAAAACTAGCTTAACAAAAATAAACAGGTTAAAGAATGCCCATGTAAAAACGGAATATATATATATATATATACACGCATATTGCGTGTGTTTACACGGTAGTGCAAATTAGAAATGTATTCCCATACAAAAGGTACATTGTGATGTACCATGTAACTAGGTATGTAGTAATGATACAATACAGTATAGTAGTATAGTATGGTAGTCACACAGACAGTACAGTAACAGTCAAACAGACAGTACAGTATTATGGTTTCACAGAACAGTCACTGTCAGTGACTAAATCACAAATTGCTAAATGTAAATACATGTGCTTTTCGCAGTGTGTGTGCAGTCTACATATTTCCATACGTATATGTGTAAAATCCAGTGTCATAAATATGAATGATTTTGTACTTGATTTTGTCTTCTTCTTTTAAACTTGTCAATCCAGATCCGTTCTACCCAGATTGGCTGACTGTGTCACAGATGATGACGTAGCCATGCATCTGCTGAAGCAAGCAGAGGAGTTTGAGAAGTACATCCACTACATGGTCGGCCAAACCCAAGCAGAGGCCTCCGTCACTGAAAAAGCTGTCCAGCTGTATTTAAATACGAGGGTGTGTTTTAATTTGTTTGTTCAATATTCAGCTTTGCACCAAATGCAATGTATCATTTAGCAATCTGTACTATTTTCTATTGTTTTTTATACACTAGGATACAGCACAGCCAGGGAACCCTGAAACCACTGCCATGGACATTCTCACTTTCCTTCAGAGACCCACAGAACGCATTCAGACCTACCAGGCCTTACTGAAGGTAATGAGTTCACAAGTCAAGCTCATCTCTCATCCTGTCCCTCATTTATAACAGAAAAACAAAAGAACCCAACCCCTGACCTCTTCCTCTGAATAGATAGATGACAGCTTTAACCCTGTATGTTGGACATTGCATTACTATATAATTACATTCCTCTGATGAGTTGTGTGTGTTTGTTCTTAGGAGATGATCAAGAACAAGGCCATGAGTGGCCAGAGCTGTTGTGTTCTGGAGGATGCATTCTCCATGGTGTCCTATCTACCCTACAGGTCAGATAAACTGCGTCAAGTCTCTCTGATAGAGAACTACCCTGCACCGCTGTCTGCCTTGGGTGAGCTCGTACGACAGGTAAAGCACAATGAGACAACACTTTGTATGCCAACAATGGTCTCAGCAAATCAATGTTCGTTAGACCATCAAGCTCAGGAAGTAAAACTGGTTAGAAACTGCCTTTAATCAGTCAGTACTTCACTGCACATACATTGTGCACCTTTCTTTTTAGGGTGTCTTAACAGTATGGGAGGAATCTCCAGAAATGAAGACGGCCTCTAGAGGGCAGCAGAGACAAGTCTTTCTTTTCAAGGACTGTGTGATTCTGTGTAAATTGAAGAGAGGCCCAAGTGTGAACACTGACACCTATGCCTTCAAAAACAAGATGAAGGTAAGACAGACTTTATTTTAATTTAAATTTAAATTTAATAGTTTTAAAACTATGACAGATCAGCGTCCCTTTAAACAATATTGTAATAACACCATGACACAATTTTTACGTTTACTGACCGTACTGACACTCTGTATGACTCTATCCTTTCCCTCTCCCTTCCTCCTTTGCCAGCTGAACGACCTGAAGGTGAAGGACAATGTCGGGGGAGGAGGAGATGAGAAGTCCTGGGTGCTGTGCCATGAGCACAGGGGCTCAGTGAGAACCTACACCCTGCAGGGGCGCTCGGCCCTGGTCAAACTCTCCTGGCTCAGAGACCTAAGAGAGCTGCAGCAGCACGCTAGCCTCCCCACCTGCAGTGAGTCTCAATCTCATCTCTGTCAGAGCAGTCGAACAAGGATTTGATTATGAGTTTGAAAATGTTGATTTCCCCCTGGACACTTTTTGGGACATGTAATTGAATTAAAAATTAAAAATGTTACCCAGTTAACATTAAATATTAGTTAAATATTATTAATATATATTAATAACATCAATGCTTTTTCAAAAATGTATATCAAAAATGCTTTTGAAGTTTAATCTCACTCGTCAGCTGTTGGAAAGTGTTGCAAATATATATATATATATATATATATATATATATACAGTATATATATATATATATATATATACAGTATATATATATATATATATATATATATATATATACAGTATATATACCTGTATATCCTTTCCTTAAATTCTGTCATTGTGCTTGTGTCTGTTAAAAGGCCCACCAGCGTTCGAGGTTCTGCTGTTAAACGTCAGTACGAAGATGGGACAGACCATCAAGCTGACCTGCAGGGTCACAGGTTCCCCCGCCCCTGTGGTCACCTGGCTCAAAGGTTAGCAAGCGGTCTCAAATGCTCAGACAGAGCACAATGGGATTCTGGCTTCTGTGATGTGATACCTTTCTCAGTAAAACAGGATTTTAGGGTGTGGTTACATGTTGGGATAAGTGGTTTGTGGAGGCAGATCCGAATCAAAATCTGGAGGATTGAATCCTCTTTGTTAATCACATGTACAAACACAATTTGTTTCACTGCATTTAACCCATCCTAGTATTAGGAGCAGTGGGCAGCTATTTGTATATACAGCACCCGGGGAACTGTAGGGGTCTGGTGCCTTGCTCAAGGGCACCTCGGCATTGCCCGGTGTTTCGGAGACTTGAACCGAAGACCTTCCTGTTCACAAGCCAAGTCCCAACAGATTGAGCTACTGCCGCCCCAGAATATCATTACCAAAGTCTTATTGGTTTATTGTTAAGTCACTTTGGATAAAAGTGTTGGCTAAAGGGCGTTGTTGCTACACAGTGATCATTAAACTTTCGGAACCTTCAGAACGTGTTAAAAATTTTACTGAAGTGATTGAATTGTGATTAATGCGACGTAACTGTCTCGTGTTCATAGATGGTCTCCAGCTGGACGACGACTCCCGTCACATCATCACGGCCGAGCGGACGGGGACCTGCAGTTTGATCCTGGACGGCTTGACTGCGGAGGACTCCGGCCAGTACGTGTGCTACGCCACCAGCTCCATGGGCAACGCCAGCACCCTGGCTCAGGTCACAGTAGAGGGTAAGTGTGTGGCGGCAAAGAGACTCCACCAAAGGGGGGGGGGGGGGGGGGGTGTCAGAAGTCAGGGTAAGAATGATGAGGTGCAGTCACCCAAGCTACCCTTGCCTATACTAATCAGTCATATATTGCATGTGTGAGTGATGCAGAAGTATGAAAAATGGAAAAACAATATGTTGTACATATGTATTATTCTAAATTCATATTAATCGAATAATTAGGTAATTAAGATCATTACACATCTATTTAAGAGAAGACTAGAGAATCAGAAAATAAACCAATCAAAACTTAAGCCATTTCAATAGTCCTACACATACATACATTACATTACATACATACATCACATATATTATGTGGTTATTTCTAAAAACTAAAGACTAAAAATATACCTTTCCCTCTCCCTAGCTCCTCCCAGGTTCCTGAGCCGGCTGGAGAGTACGTGTCTGATGGAAGGAGAGGACCTCCAGTTCATCTGCTCCACACTCACCACCCCACTTCCCAGAGTCCGGTACGGCCACCTCCAATGACATACGATGACATACGATGTTACTTTACTAATAACTGAATCGTCTTGCGTGTTGCAAGGTGGTTGAAAGACGGCGGGGAGCTGACGGACCGGAGCAAGTATGGGATATCCAACGATGCCCGCAGTGGAATCCTCATTCTGACCATCATCAGTCCCACAGAGGCCGATATCGGACTCTACGAGTGCGAGGTAGAAGATGCAAATCAACAAACACATCAGAATATTTATATAATCTATTGTGTAGTGACTAGGGTGTTCGGCCTCCAGTTGAAAGGCACTGGGGTTCGATCCCTGATGCCCACAAACTACCTGTATCGGCATCCTTGAGCAAGATGCCTAACCCCTACATGACATGACATGTATCTGAATCCACTGTAAGTCTCTTTGGATAAAAGCATTGGCTAAATAGTATATATTATATGTATAATATAACAAGGTCATACATTTTACATTAGGTTACCATGGTCATTTTGTTTTTCCGCTTTAGCTTTGGAATCAGATGGGCTGTGCTAAGTGCATGGCAGGACTTTGCCCCGCTTACGTGCCATCGGCTGACATCGAGAACGTCCAACTGCAGGACCTGTCTCCTAAAGGTAGGCTAGTCCCAGATAAGCAAGGTAAATATGCACTTCACAGACCGGAGGCCCACAAGAGAGTTTTAGTAGCGCTGCTCCTCAGGTATAAACTTGGAATATTTGAGTGTGCCATGTGTCACATGCCAGGGACATTGTTCGGTTTCAACTCAGATCCCCTCTCCTACGCTACCAAACTCTCTCTCCCCTCCCCAACTCTCCCCTCTTCTCCACCCCTACCATGACCCATGGTCTTTCAACACTGTCGTTGATCATTCGCAGATCACTCGCTCTCTTACTCACACCCCACATGACAGGAGTTATGATGGTTGGGTTTAGGTTACACCCCATTCCATTTTCCCTGACACCAACCCCTCAACCTCAACACCTCAACTCAACCGCCACACCTCAACCTCAACACCTCAAACACCATTCCAACATCATATCCATAATCCATCTTTAAAAGACATGAATACACTTGTTGTATTTGATGTTTTTGGTTGCATTTTTTCATCTTTTCTTTTTGTTTCCATTTCCAGAAGTCCATGGCTGTGCCATTTCGTTTTGGTGATTCAAAATAACCCTTTTTATTTTTCATTCTATGATAAAAGAAGAGAAAGAATAGAATATAATATAATAGAATCCGGTGAGCGTTGTACATCCAGATCCTAACGTTCAGATCCTTATCCTTATTATTATTTTGATTAAATTAGCTTTTGGATGTCAATCCACCATTTCTTTCATCCATATTTCATCCAACTGTCCTCCATGAGTCCGACGGCAGGAGGTTTCTCATGAGGGTCCCTTCATGTAAGTCCTCATCCAAGTCCATGTAACATATAACACCCTTGACATGCATTGATCCCATGTGTTCCTTCCTGTTCCTGACGCATGCTGATCTAACTCTCCGTTCTGCCACCATGGGAGGGTCATGTGCTGGGTAGGTGTCCTTCGAGACCCACCGGTGGAATGGTATTGGTCCATATCCTGTTGATATGGTGGGTTAACGGGGGTTTTGACCCTTGTTAATTCGAGGTAAGAAATGCAATATCTTTCTCTCTCGGTGAAGGTACTGTACGACTCTTAACATTCCTCCCCTTGCCATTTTCGTACAAATACTGCTCTACCTCCATGTTAAAGACATTAAGATGGAGCTTTTGATTTTCCAAGATGCTGACTCAGAGGGTTGGTCCGCGGTCCTTGTGAAGAAATGGTTGCAGACCGACTTCAGTCCGACGTCGATTGTCAGGAGTCTCTTTGGTCCTGGAAACCCTGATTTGTGAGTCCAGCACCACTTACAATTACTTTCATTCCTCATCCCCCCTATTCTTTTCCTTTTAATAGTTTGATAAGTCACCGATGACCATGTCTCTCTCTGCAGTGCTGAGTGTCACCCTGAAGTGGCTGTAGCTACCGCTACACCCACAGAGACACCCGTCCATGAAGCCTTTTATTACCCGGAGGCAGAGGAAGAGGAGCTGTTCATCTCAGAGCCTATGCAGGAAATTCCAGATGGTACTTTTGTCAATCACACAACAAGCTAGCCCATTTAACTGTAATATACTAGAGCACAGTCTCAAAAAGCCCCTCATCGAGTGAGACATTTTTTTTTAAATAATGAAAGACCCCCCCCAAGACTCCTCTGAATAGATAAATTACTGCTTATAATAAGTAAATCGTATGTTATTGTCTTTCCAGCTCCTCCCTTCATTCAAGTACCCGCAGAGAGCCTGTGCGTGGAGCCAGGCCAATCAGCTGTCTTCACTGCCATCATCACAGGAAAACCCGCCCCACACATACAGTGGTACAAGGTAGGACACACTTCACACAGCATCTCCTATAACAATTCCTCTCCAGAATTTTTAAGCACTAATAAACATATCAACACACTGCGATTGGAGGATGAGGAGGAGCTCTTGGCCAATGAGAATATAGAGGTGAAGCAGCATGGAGCCCGCTGCTCGGTGACGGTGCTGTGCTCTGAGGGGGAGGACAGCGGCGTGTACACCTGCTTCGCCTACAATGACTCTGGACACACCTCATGCCAGGCTCAGCTCACTGTGGAGGAAGGTACGTATTCGTTCCATCCACCATTGCCAGTCCTCAACGAGAAGTTCTTAAACAGCTATGTACGTCTTAGTGCTACAGAGAGCAAAATACAGCTAGTGAGTTGAATACACTGGAACTCAAATCGGAAATGAAATGGACTTCTGCTAGTCTTTTGCAACATAACCCCAGTTTGACATAATGCTTTGCTATGCTAGGCAAGACTGGATACTGTGTCAGGTAGGTTCCATGGCTGACATTATGGTTTCCCTATAGGACCCCTGGAGGTCGAGGAGAGAGAGGTGGAGCTTGGCAGGAGGAGAAAGCTATTCTCTGTCTATGACATTCAGGATGAAGTGGGGAGGTGAACTTGATAACTGTTTGACATTGCCACGATGAGCTGCTTGTCATTCAACACAGTGTTTCCTCAGCAAGAGATTTTACCTTCACCAATCACATTGTCTCATTGTTCTCCAGGGGTACCTTTGGCGTGGTTAAACGTGTGGTCCACAGGAGGACAGGAGAGGGTTTTGCTGCCAAGTTCCTGCCCCTGAAAAGCAGTACCAGAACCAGAGCTTTCCAGGAGAGGGACCTGCTGTCCCGACTGGCCCACCCCAGGGTGGCCTGCCTGCTGGACTTTTTCTGCACGAGACACACCCTGGTCCTGGTCACTGAAGTGTATCCTGAATTAAATGCGGGTCATACTCAGAAGCATTTACTTTTTAACACTACTTTTTAACACTACTTTTTAAGTAGTTTCTGTCATCCATGAATCAGTGTTTAGTCCCGAGCCACATTACAGATGCTGTTCTTATGGACTTCTGGACCATCTGCTGCTCAAAGCATCAGTCACAGAGAAAGAGGTATGCAGATATATATTTTACTTTACTGTATAAACTTTGTATGACAAGATTATTAATGTCAAATATGCTGTTTGATTACCTCAGGTTCAGTTGTACCTCCAGCAAATCCTCGAGGGAATTGGTCATATTCACAGCATGAACATCTTGCACCTGGATATCAAAGTAGGTTTGTCAGCTGTTTGGTCATTGTTTGGGTCCTCCACAATGTCATGGTTAGACTTCACTGAAATATTTATATTTCCTAACAGTATCTATGTTCATTTGTGTTTTTCTAAAGCCAGATAACATCCTGATGGTGTATCCACCCAGAGATGAGATCAAGATCTGTGATTTTGGCTTCAGTCAGGAAATGGACGCTTCCAGACATCAGTACAGCAAGTTTGGCACGCCAGAGTTTGTCGCCCCAGAGATCGTTCACCAAGAGCCTGTCTCTGGGGCCACTGATGTTTGGTGGGTTTGACTGATGATTAACCATGTTACATGTTTGATGCAGATCTCTATGGGGTGGTATCTCCATGTATGTAGATGAATCAAGATTCAAGAATTTTGTAGATTTGAAGATTCATCACATACACATGGCTGGCGCAAAATACAAAAGAAAATAATAATAATAATAATAATAATAATAATAATAACAAACCAAAACAGTAGATAGATGGACGAGAGTTACCACATAGGCAAAAACGAGGCAAAAACGGGGCAACAACACAAAGATTCAATTTGACACAATAAAACATACCCATCTATAACAGTACTACATAAGGTTAGATGATTATGAATAGCACAGTGGTTGCATGTCATCTCCTTTATTTTCATTTGGCGCTACCTTCTCTCATGTTCTTTTTTTTAACAGGTCCCTGGGTGTAATGGCCTATCTATGGTATGTACCACTAAAATTGTGGCAAGGCATTCCCTTTCAACTGTCATGCATTACAGTCATAATATAACAGGGTTGACATTCAGTCTGTTGACTGTTGGTTTTCATGAAATGTCGTTGACAGTCTAACATGCCGCTGCCCCTTTGCGGGGGAGTCGGACCGCGCTACGCTGCTAAAGGTGGGGGAGGGAACCCTCAACTGGGAGACCCCCGATGTGACCTGCCGGAGTCCCGAGGCCCAAGACTTCCTGCGCCTGGTCCTGCAGCCGGAGCCTGAGTACCTGAGCTTCTTATTAGTCCTCGCACAATACACTGAGACAGTTGTACCACAAACATTGAGAACATTGAGAAGTGTACTGTAAGTCAGACATCATATGATGAAAGTAGGACAGGGCACACACAGAAAATCAATCAATTTCAACATAAAGTAGATATTTATTATTGTATACATGTTATGCTGTATACATTGAATATAAAACTATGAATATTAAAATATATATATACAAAAGATTATTTATGGTACGATCCTTTTCCTTTTAGGAGGAGACCGTCTGCATTTGAGTGCTTGAACCATGAATGGTTCCTGGTAAGATTAATATACAGCTTTTTTTATGCTTTTGTATAGTCAGCAATGCAACAACTCATTGTAACTTCCTGTTATGAACATGTTTCAGGATGAGCACGCAGCTGAAGACACTGACGATATAAACACAAGGAATTTGAAGGTCTTTATCTCGAGAAGGAAATGGCAGGTAAGTCAATGTTTAACTTAAAAACATCTGCTGCTATGGCTTCAACACTTTAGATAATTAGTTGCCCAACATTTTAGACAGTTGTGAATGTATAGGTGTAAGCAACATTGACAGGCAAAATCACAGTATGTCAGTGACATATTTTTAATCAAATTACAATTTTCTCCTCATCTATCTCCCCAGTGTTCATTGACTTGCATCGGTTCAGTGCTGACTCTGAGGCCCATCCCTGAGCTCCTGGAGGCCTCCCTCAGAGAGACAGCCGCCACGGTCCCCCGGGAGCCCCAGGATAACAGCAGCACCTCCGTGAGTAGCGGCTCCTCCTCGGAGTACGACGAGGCCGACTCCTGGGACTTCTTCCAGCAGGCCAGCCCTACCGAGGAAGAAGAGGAAGAGGAAGACACAGAGGATGATTATGACCCGCTCACGGAGAGAGCTCGAATCCCAGCGCCATTTACAAAACGGGGTTTAGGTTATAAGAAAGAAGAGGAAGAGATGCTCGGGGACGAGGAAGGGGAAGACGGTGTAACGGGGATGAGTGTCCTGGAGAGGAGCTTCAGCAAACAGTCAGTCGATTCATCAGAGATGTCCTGTCAGCAGACCCCCCAGAGAGAGCGCCGGATCAGCCGGGACAGTAGTTCGTCCCTTTACCTGTCTGAAGGAGATGAGGGCTCGGGCAGCGATGGCAGCCGCATCCCCCGTGGCAGCGTCATCCGCAGCACATTCTACAGCTCCTCCCAGCAGCTGTCGCCCATGTCCGCCAGACACATGTCACTACGGGACAAGTTCCAGGCCAAGAAGCAAGAGAGAGGGCGCAAGCCCCTCCGCCGGAGTCACTCAGGGCGCCTGAATGAGCCGCTGATCGAGTATGTGGAGGACGAGATAGAGACAAACCGCGGGCAGAGACGTGCATCTATTCAGCCCACCATGCAGAAGTCCTGTTCCTTCGACAGTGGGGTTAGTCTATCCCATGCTAACCTGCCCCCACATAGGAGAAGCAGGTCCCTCGATGAATATTCTCGACGGTCGCCTAGCTCACCCAAACAAAGCTTGGGGCCGAGCGAAGAGGAGGGCACCCAAAGTATGAAGGAGGATTTCACAGATAATGAAGTGTTACAGAAAAACTTGTTGCCAGTTTCTTGCCAGACGTCTAGAAGGAGAGGCTCCGTAGCTCCGGTTCAGGGGACTCTGAAGTTTGGTGGAGTGTCGGTCAGCTCCGGACTCCATGCGAGAGAAAGGAGCCCTATGATGGGAGAAAGGAGTCCTATGATGAGAGAAAGGAGCCCTATGATGAGAGAAAGGAGCCCTATGATGGATCGGCAACCTGTCGAGGTGGGGAACCTTGCGGGGTCCCACAGTTCCCTTGCCGAGTCCTTCATCCTGGTGCATGGCGACTCAGAGTCATCCAGCAGACTTGATTCCTGCGAGGATCTGGGTCATATTCTCTCTGCAGCAAGATACAGGCCTGGGCAAAGGTACGGTGTCGGAGAACAGGACGAGCCTCTGAGCTCGACCTCCCGAGGTTCGCTCAAGTTTTTGGAAGTAGAGTCCAAGCCAAAGAGCTCATTTCCCCAGCCACCGCCCAGGAATCGCACTCGCTCTAACCCTAACTTAGCAGCCAGCAGCAGCAGCGGCAGCAGCATTCATCTGGAGAGGATTTCATCTGGAGTAAAGCCTAGCCCCAGTCCAAGCCTGTCCTCCCTCCAGGCTCCTGAGAGACCTCCCAGGACCAAGGATAAGAAGGACAGCCAGAGGCTTCAGAGACACGCGTCAGCCCCAGCTCTCGAGATCAAGATACCCCTTGGGAAGTCGCCCAAGCTAGGTCTGCTGAACGTCTTCCGTAGGCAGTCCTGGACTGGCCGCTCCTACTCCCAGCTGGAGACCCCGGAACTGGGCCCCACTTTGGGAGAGATCATGAAGCCTGACACCCCGACCATGTCCCTGAGGAAAAAGATGAGGGCGTCGGCTTCAAGCCTCACCAAGCTGTTTAGCAAATCATCCAGCAAGGAGGACTTAACTAAGGGAGGTGAGCTAGTTGAAAACGCATGTCTATCTCATAATTCCAAAAGAGGAAACAATTCTTGGTTATGAAAAAGAAACGAACATGTATGTCACAATTCAAACAATGCAAATCACATATCAATAGTACACACAAGGAATGGATGGAATTTACTATTACAAAGATACTATTAGGTTTGGTATATGGTGGACTTTCAAAGTCTAAAGTTTTGGTCTGTCTTGTCTTTTCTATAAGGGCCGATAGTGAAAGGATCCCCAATCCCACCTAAAACAAATAGTTCCTCTGGATCAGAGAGCCCTAAAAACAAAGTCTCTCAGCTCCTGTCATCTTTCAAAATACCTGCTTTCAAGAAGACGAAAGGTATTGGTCTTTCATATTGTAATGGCTGCAGATCATTTCGGTTTTTTGTACGTCCTCTTTTTTTAAACCGTTACCAATCTTTGCAGAACTGCCAGTTCGGCCCAACAGGCCTGATGTGATCCAGTTGGATGGAGGTGGAGTTCTTCTGGTCTGGAAGCCAGTCCAATCCATTGACCCTGCTGTTTATTGTATACAGTACTGTACGGATGGTGGGTGACTGAATTATACATCACAAAAATATATGTATTTTTTAACAAAATTACTTTATTGTCTCAACCCATGGAGCTTGCACTCCAATGCTCTGATTGCGTGAGCTTGAGCAGGCTGCAGTTCACATATCGGCCAAGGGGTCAGTAATGACAAAGTTGTCCAGGTCATAAATAAGAACTCCTTAAAAATGTTCAGTTTAAAGGAACAATTTATTGTATTGAGCGAGACCCAGCCGCAATTGCGGCCATTTAAGTATATCCTCTTAAAGCATTTTTTGCCACTTGAGATGCTTAGATTGTTTGACAAGATTATGGAAAGGATCTGTACAGAGAAATACTAAAACTTGTAAAAATGTACAACTTTTTTATTTACCTTTCACTTTGGGCCAGTCTGTTTGTTATTGGGTTTAATCTAAGTCTTGCTCAAGGAGAATTATCGCGGTTGAAATCAACTAAATATTCAGCCGTTACTGAAACTCTTTGTCACAACAATAAACTACACTTTCTGTAGTCCAACAAAACAAACTCTTGCTGGCACTCCTCTCTCCAAATCTCACTCACTCGCCGTGATGTTCCTGCAACAACTCAACGCTCACAAGATTCTAGAGCAAAGAACAGAATTAGTCGTTGAGTGAGACTTGGTAAGACACAATAACAAACAGATCAAACAAAAGTTCAAGAAAAAAAGTTGTATTTCTCTGTAGGATCCTTTCTATAAAATGGTTGCAATGCAGATATTTTGCAGCTGTGTTCTCACTCAATAGAAGTAAATAAAAAACACATTTCAAAAATAGTTGTCGGCATTAGTCAGTCAGACCCAAAATTATGGGAAAAACTGGTTGAAAAATCCTATCCACAAAAATCCGCCCCGAAAAAACGTATCCACACATCCTTAAATTAGAGTCTAAAATCCACTATCTTCCTTTTCACTACAAATCACACAGCTCCGGAAGCTCCTGAACACTTGAATATGACAACATACATCATACAATTATAGATTCAAGATTCAACATGGTTTTATTTGCTTTTTGCAACAGGTACAATAGAATGTTTACTCTACATTCCCTCCCGCCGACAGAATTTCAGCAACAGTACTATACTAAACTATGCAATGCTTAACAATACTATACTATAAACAACACTATATGCTACCTTCTATATACTATAAACAACACTATTATTAGAACAGTAAAGTGACTGATAGATGATACTGTATATACATGCGGTGAAATTGTGCAAAAGCATTTAAAAATAATGTCTTGTGTGTCTCTGCAGGTGCCAACTGGCGAGCTCTCCCGGAGGAGGTGGCGGATAACATGTTTGTGGTGAGGGACCTCCCCCGGGGGTCTTCCTACGTGTTCAGGGTGGGCTGCATCACAAGACATCAGCCAGGGCCCTTCAGTGACCCCTCGCAGCCCGTGGTCCTGGCCACTCACCCCGAAGGCAAGGATAAAGTTGACTCGCTTTGACTTATTAAGACTTATTGTTTTGTAATTTAATCTGAATTATAAAAATGTTGATTCATCTGTACATCTGCTTGAGACTGCATATAATAACTACAGGCTGATATCATAAATAAAAAATAATAATCTATATTTAAAAGGAAGTTCATAAAGTTGAAGTTTAGATCATACACTTATGTAAGGACTGTATCACTAGTAAATGCAAAATCTTGTCTCCTCCACAGAAGTTCACATCCCGCTCATTCAGACAGATTCTCCAGAGAGTAGAGTCATAGCGGACAAACTGCCTTCACACAAGACCTATAGCTTCCTCTCTGAAATCAACAGGTAGGATCCTCCACAAACCACAGACTGTAACAATGAACAGTAATACTGCCACTGTCTTCAAATGCTAGCTTATGACTGATGGTTTAAATGCCATTTCCAATGTTTTTAGCATCTAAACCCAGGACATTGGGTCGTTGCGACACATCATGTTCTTATAGGGGCCAGTAAGTATAAATTAAGTACAGATTGTCTCTCCAAATTTGTCTCTCTCTCTCTTCCCCCCTCCCTCCGCCCCCTCCCTCTCCCAGGGGTCGTTTCAGCGTTATCACCCAGTGCGAGGATGAACAGAGCAGGCAGGTGTATGCGGCCAAGATCACCCCGTACAAGGCAGAGCAGAGACAGATGGTGCTACGGGAGTACCTGATACTGAAGAGGCTCCACCACCGGCACCTGGTGCAGCTGCACACCGCCTACATCACCCCCAGCTACCTGGTGCTGGTGCAGGATCTCTGCCCCGGCAGAGAGCTGCTCCACAGCCTGGCTGAGAGGTACACCACCATCACAGCTGTGATGAATGTAGCATTGAAATGGTCCTGTTATGTAATACATGGGAGTGTATTGCATTATTGCTAACACAACCCTCAAAAAACAAACACAAACAACGCAAAACATCGGTGTCCTTTTTGTCAATATATTTAAGGATGCAGAAGTAAAACGGCAATGGCAAACCATAACATACATAACATTTAGAAATATTCAATATGTAATAAATCACGGACCTTCCCTCACAGGGATCTGTATTCTGAGATGCATGTGGCCGAATTGCTGGTTCAAATCCTGAGTGCTGTGGACTACCTGCACGGCCGCTGGGTCATCCACCTGGACCTTAAGTCTGACAACATGCTGGTGAGCGACCAGAACCAACTGAAGATCGTGGACCTAGGCTCTGCTCAGTGCTTCACACCCGGGCAGCCTCTCAACATAGAGCACATACAGGGACTGGCTGAAAACAAAGGTACTTATCTAAGGATATATATTTATATATTTTTTTTTTTCCTTTTTCTTTTAAGAACATTATATAACAAAAAATATATATTTTGTCAATTTCAAACCACTAATTGAAATCATAATTTGATGATACAACTGACTGATACAAACTAATGGACTAATCCCAACTTTTTGGCCATCATGGCCTTCAACAGAATGCAGCAGCAAAGGTGCGTTGATGGACGATGGATTGATGGAAGGAAACTAGCTCACCCTAACCCATCCCACCACCTCTTCTCAGTTGCTGGATTCTTATCAAGCAATCACTATTATTATTATTGTCTTTTCTTTTGTAGTAGTTTTTAATGCATTTGTAAATCATTTAACAAGTCAATAATAATAATAATAATAATAATAATAACAATAATAATAATAATATCTACAGCAATATTTAGCCTTCTCTATTAAAATGCCACATGTGAGTCAAAATAAGATGAAAACGACTTTTATGAAGATGTGTTATGTCTGTCTATTTTGTCAGTTTACATTGTGCTTCCAAAAGCTCCGGAAATTCTGGAAGGGCACGGCGTGGGACCGGAGACTGACGTCTGGGCCATTGGCGTTTTGGCTTTCATTATGTGAATATAACAGTACCTTTTCACTCTCGCTCACTCAAATATGCCCAACGATATAATTAACAATCCTTTCTTCTGGCATCATCTAGGTTCAGTGCAGACAGTCCTTTTAACTCAGAGCTCAGCTGGGAGCGGGACAGGAACATCCGGAAGGGGAAGATCCAGTTTAGCCGCTGTTACCCCGGTCTGTCAGAGGGAGCCATCAACTTCATGAAGAGTAGCCTTAATCACAAAGCATGGTGAGCAACACAGTGGTAGTATGTTCCCCACTTGGATAATACTTCCTATTTCCTTTAAAGATATATATATATATATGAATATTAAATATATATGTGCCATAGGGTGGATGTTTTTATCCAGTGTGTCATACAATAAAAATGTGCACGTTCAAAGCCATGCGCTAACAGTTGAGCGACAGGGCCACCATTTTTAATATCAAGCTATGGTAC
The DNA here is from genome assembly GCA_027704905.1 of Muraenolepis orangiensis. NCBI lineage: Eukaryota > Metazoa > Chordata > Actinopteri > Gadiformes > Muraenolepididae > Muraenolepis > Muraenolepis orangiensis. The sequence continues at coordinate 29,191,166 of CM051004.1, read as the reverse complement.
ATGATCTTTAAATCGAACCGTTAAAGATTATTTTTCAATTTGAATTGATTAACATGGGGTGAAATGTGATTCAGTGTGGAAAACATTGACTCCTTTTCCACAACACCACATTGAACATGATAGAACAGCTCCAATGTATTTACGACTGAGATGTGTTGAGCACCAGTTGATGAAGATCCTTTTTTCTGACCACCCACCTGGTCCAGGGGGAGGCCCACAGCAGCAGAGTCCCTGCAGAGCCCCTGGATGCGTGGCCACCGAGCGGTCGCCCCCCAGCACCGGGACTCCCTGGTCTGCTTCTCCACAGACAAGCTGAAGGCCTACCTTAAGGACAGGCAGGCCAAGCGAGACCAGGTACAAACCAAGATCAAAGGACCCTTCTTCAAGTGAAAATGCACAGTCGACACAAACTAAAAATGTGGCTTAATTCATTATATACTGTATGCACCGCAAAGATCATTTTAGGTCATGGTGGTGTTTTCTGGATATCCGTTTAGACTGATTCAGTATATATTAGTCTATCATTTTAAATGTATGTTACGTCTTAAGAATGGTTGAGAGTATACATATATCAATTGGCTGTACAAATAAATCAGTGTGTAGTTCTTGCTTTGGCATAAATGAAAAGAAATATGGAGAAATATCAGGGATACATATTTGAGCAATACATTGTTTGCTCCTGCTGCGATGCATTAGACGTAGGGTTGAGGATATTGTGACACAACATGGGTTTGTTTTGAAAGTATTTCTTAAATGTTGTTAATGTATCGTTACATCTACTAACGATTGATTGCAGAATGCTGTATCTGTGAAGCCACAAGAGGGCTCTCTTAATGAAACAATAAACAATGAGTGATTGATAATTGTTTCCTTGTCTTTTCTCCATCTTCCAAACTTGTCCAAATGGTAAACGTATAACATTATAGGTAATGTTTGTGTCATTACTCCCCAAGTTCAACATCCATTTCCACATTAAAATCCGCAGGCGCTCAAACTGCTCGTCACCACTTCAATAAATAAATGATACTTACTATACTTAAGGCTGCAATAAACAACATTAAAGTTAAAGAAATGTGAGCGGCACGCCTAATTATTATCTCACCCCAAAGTGGCCCACTAAACAAGTCCTGCTGTTGTTGATCATCAGAACCTGAGCTAAATCTAACTTGAAGGTACCTTAGAACAGGGGTTCTCAAACTGGGGTCTGCAGACGACCAGTGGTCTGCGACCTATAGCCAGAGGGTCCGTGAAATAAATAAAACAATTACATTTTATTTTTGTATATAATTGTGCTGTTTCATTAAAGAAAATGCATATCTACAGACAGGGACCACTTGTGCCAATCAAACAAGCATATTGTCTTCATTACTCCCACCCATGTTAGCTTTGGCACAATAGAAACTCTGATGTGATTTGTGACAAATCTAGTTAGTCTTGTTGCTGTTAATCTTGTTACTGTTAATCTTTTTAATGTTAACTGTTCTGAAAGCTTTTAGGACCAACAACTTGAAAAGTATAAATGCTGTCAAGTTGAGACAAAATGCAATTTGAATACAATTACCATCTGTTTTAAAGTATATACGTGGTATTAACATGATTCAAATTGAAATGTGTTTCTGTTTAGTACTATGAAACAGGTCTGAAGTGTTTAGGTTAAACTTTTTTAGAGTACAAATAGTTCCAACATCAATAATCAGTCCATGTGAGCCATACCAAATGAATAGAATATGTTAAGTGCATACTATGTCATTATTAAGTAAATATAAAAACATAAGTAATATTTAAACTGCAAAATACCTCATCTATCTATATATCCATCCATCTTCTCCCGCTTATCCGAAATCGGGTCGCGGAGGTAGAAGCTCCAGCAGGGGCCTCCAAACTTCCCTCTCCCTGGCAACATCGACTAGCTCTGACTGGGGGATCCCGAGGCGTTCCCAGGCCAGTGTGGAGATGTAATCACCCCACCTGTACCTCGGTCTGCCCCGTGGTCTCTTCCCAGTTGGATGTGCCTGGAAAACCTCCCTCGGGAGGCGACCAGGAAGCATCCTAGATGCCCGAACCACCTCAACTGGCTCCTTTCTACGCGAAGGAGCAGCGGCTCTACTCCGAGTCTCTCACGAGTGACTGAGCTTCTCACCCTATCCCTCAGGGAGATACCAGCCACCCTCCTGAGGAAACTCATTTCGGCCGCTTGTATTCGCGATCTCGTCCTTTCGGTCATTACCCATTGCTCATGGCCATAGGTGAGGGTAAGAACGAAGACTGATCGGTAGATCGAGAGCTTTGCCTTCTGGCTCAGCTCTCTTTTGGTTACAACGGTGCGCCAAAGTGCACCCAATACCGCTCCCGCTGCACCTATTCTCCTGTCAATCTCACGCTCCATCCTCCCCTCACTCGAGAACAAGACCCCGAGATACTTGAACTCCTTCACTTGGGATAAGGACTCCCTCCCTACTTGGAGTAGACAATCCACCGGTTTCCTGCTAAGAACCATGGCCTCAGATTTGGAGGTGCTGATCCTCATCCCAGCCGCTTCACATTCTGCTGCAAACCGATCCAGTGAGTGCTGAAGGTCACATACTGATGACGCAAACAGGACCACATCATCTGCAAACAGCAGCGATTCAATCCTGAGCCCACCATACTGAAACCCCTCCCCTCCATGACTACGCCTTGAAATCCTGTCCATGAAAATCACAAACAGGATGGGTGACAAAGCGCAGCCCTGGCGGAGGCCAACACCCACTGAGAACAGGCCTGACTTTGTACCGAGAATCCGGACACAGCTCTTGCTTTGGGAGTATAGAGATTGGATGGCCCTCAACAATGACCCCCGCACCCCATACTCCCGCAGCACCCCCCACAGTATTTCCCGAGGGACCCGATCATATGCCTTCTCCAAATCTACAAAACACATGTAGACCGGATGGGCAAACTCCCAAGCCCCCTCCAGGATCCTTGCAAGAGTGAAAAGCTGGTCCGTTGTTCCACGACCAGGGCGGAATCCGCATTGTTCCTCTTCAATCTGAGGTTCGACTATCGGCCGAACCCTCCTTTCCAGCACCTTGGAGTAGACTTTCCCAGGGAGGCTGAGTAATGTGATACCCCTGTAATTGGCACACACCCTCTGGTCACCCTTTTTGAACAGGGGTACCACCACCCCCGTTTGCCACTCCTCAGGCACTGTCCCAGACTTCCACGCAATGTTGAAAAGACGTGTCATCCATGACAGCCCCTCAACACCCAGAGCCTTTAGCATTTCTGGACGGATCTCATCAACCCCTGGGGCTTTGCCACTGCGGAGATGTTTGACTACCGCAGTGACTTCCTCCAGGGAGATTGATGTTTGCCGTCCTTCATCCTCCAGCTCTGTCTCTACCATTGAGGGTGTAGTTGGGTTAAGAAGTTCCTCAAAGTGTTCTTTCCACCGCCCGATCACCTCCTCAGTTGAGGTCAGCAATGTCCCACCCTTACTGTACACAGCTTGGATGGACCCACGCTTCCCCCTCCTGAGGCGCCGGATTGTTTGCCAGAAACGCTTTGGTGCCGACTGAAAGTCCTTCTCCATGGCTTCTCCGAATTCCTCCCACACCCGCTGCTTTGCCTCCGCTACAGCCGAGGCTGCCGTCCTCTTGGCCTGTCGATACCTCGCAACCGAGTCCGGAGTCTCACAGGCTAACATAGCCCGGAAGGCCTCCTTCTTCAGCCGGACGGCTTCCCTGACCACCTGTGTCCACCACGAAGTCCGAGGTTTGCCGCCCCTTGAGGCACCAATGACCTTGAGGCCACAACTCTCAACCGCAGCTTCGGCAATAGAAGCTTTGAACAATGACCACTCTGGCTCAATGCCCCCAGCCTCCACAGAGATGCCCGAAAAATTCCGCCGGAGGTGTGAGTTGAAGGTCTCCCGGACAGGGGCATCCACCAGACGTTCCCAGTTCACCCGCACTACACGTTTGGGCTTACCAGGTCTGTCCAGAGGCTTCCCCCGCCATCTTACCCAACTCACCACCAGATGGTGATCGGTTGACAGCTCTGCCCCTCTCTTCACCCGAGTGTCCAAAACATGCGGCCTCAGGCCAGATGATACGATAACAAAATCGATCATTGACCTTCGGCCTAAGGTGCTCTGGTACCATGTACACTTATGAGCATCCTTATGTTTGAACATGGTGTTTGTTATGGCCAATCCATGACTAGCACAGAAATCCAATAACAAAACCCCACTCCGGTTCAGATCAGGTAGGCCGTTCATCCCCAACACGCCCCCCAAGTTTCCCCATCGTTACCCACGTGTGCGTTGAAGTCTCCCAGGAGGACTATAGAGTCCCCTTCAGGAGCCCCATGCAGGACTCCATCCAGGGTGTGCAAGAAGGCGGGATATTCCGAACTGTTGTTTGGTGCATAGGCACAAACAACAGTCAGAGTTTTCCCTCCCATGACCCTAAGGCGTAGGGAGGCGACCCTCTCGTCCACCGGGGTAAACTCCAACAAAGCGGCACTCAGCCGGGGACTTGTGAGTATCCCCACACCCGCCCGGCGCCTCACACCCTGAGCAACTCCAGAGAAGGAAAGAGTCCAACCCCTATCCAGGAGTTTAGTTCCAGAGCCAGTGCTGTGCGTAGAGGTAAGCCCCACCAGATCTAATTGGTAGCGCTCCACCTCCCGCACCAGCTCAGGCTCCTTCCCCCCCAGAGAAGTGACATTCCACGTCCCCAAAGCCAGTCTCTGTTGGCTGGGTTTGGTCCGTCGATGCCCCCTGCCTTCACTGCCGCCTAACTGGCAGTGCACCCGACTCCAGTGGTTCTTCCCGTAGGTGGTGGGTCCGCGGGAAGGAGAAATGGCCACGTTGCTTTTTCGGGCAATGCCCGACCGGGCTCCGTGGCTAACCCGGCCACCAGGCGCTCGCTTACGGGCCCTCTTTCCAGGCCTAGCTCCGGAAAGGGGCCCCGGGCTTCCTCTGGGCAGGGTATCCTCAATTCTAGTTTGTTTGTCCATTGAAGTCTTTGAACCATTCTTAGTCTGGCCCCTCCCCTGAGACCAATCTGCCATGGGAGACCCTACCAGGAGCACTAGGCTCCAGACAACACAGCTCTCAGGTTCACAGGGACACCCAAACCTCTCCACCACGATAAGGTGATGGTTCCCGGAGATATATAAGTAATTAACATACTTGCTACCTAACATCCTTAGCTTAATATTTGCCATCTAATGAGAGAATTATTCTTTGTGGATTTAGCAAGTCAGGTGTATATGTTGTCAGGGCAAAACGCATACAGTGGTGCAGATGCTGGGCAGTGAGGGATGCGCGGTTACATGTTTTAATGGCATTCATGTGTGAGAATGACGATTTGCATGTGTAAGTAATGGTGCGTCATCCAGGAAATTTACATTTTTTAATTGTTTTAAATGTTTACGCAAAGGTACAAATTACTTTGCCCCTTCTAAGAGGTAGGAACGGAAGGCAACGCTGGTGCATACTGGCTGCTGCTTCGCTTCACTTAGACTCTTAAGTTACTGCTTGTGTGTTTTTACATGTTTTTTCTACTTTTGACGTGGTTATTACTACTGCGAATTTATGACTAATCAATACAAAGTGCTATCTACCTGCTATAGAGATGTTTCGTTCTGCGCGTCCATTTCCACACATGCGCAGTTTAACGGCTGGCAAAAGGGTGTTATTGTCTCTTTGGCCCAGATTTTAGCTTCGGTGATATTTGAGTAGTAGAAATAAAGTGTCCATTTAAACACAAGGATTCTAGGCCAATTGATGCTGCGTAATCAGAACCAAAACTCTGCCTGGACCTGAATGGAAGTTTGAAGCTCAACCATCCATACTACACACAAGTTCAGGTCCAAGCACATGTCAATCAAATGTAATCTGCTGACTTGTGTGTTTACACAAATGAGATGGTCCACATTGTGGAAGATATTGACAGCGATGAGTTTATGGATTCATCGTTCAAAAAGAGCAATGCTTTTTTCGCAGACTACCTTCTGTCTGACATATTAGCAAGGAAGCTGGATACAAGCAATGAAAACAATGAACAGCAGCAAATCTTTATTAATAAAGACAACATTTTTGTGTGCTGGCTGTGCACATTTTTCTCAGAATGTTTCTCCATAACTCCACTGTGGGCTCCTTCTTTTGGTTCTGGGGCAGTGATTAAGGATGTTTACTTCAGGTTAGAGTCAAAGATGCTAATTCTCTTGAGGAGGACCTAATGGAGATTGACGATCCGATCATCTCTTATGACTTGGCTTCCTGCACTTTTTTAATTTCCTGTTTAGAAAGAGGGAGAGGGAGTCACAAATCATTCATCCCTGTACACAATATATTGACAGTTCATTCACAAACAATCCAATAACAAGTCTTACTGCAGTTAGCTGCAAATCAAAATTTCAAAAGGAAATCAAATAAAACAGCAAGCTTTGTTTTTAGATCTATTCGTTCATTAATGAGCAGACAGGGGGGTTGGACATCTCGTTTAAGGAAGGCCTACAGGTGAGGCTGTGGAGGCAGCTTCTGTACTCACATCACTAAGGATGGCTGTCAACTCCTTGTAGGCCTTGTCTAAGTCATCGTTTATGATGACAACATCAAACACACCTGGCTCCTTACCTAACAAAAAGAGAAAATTGAAAAAAGGTCATTCGAGGTTATACGATGTGTAATTCTTTATTATATGAGGTAAAAGTAGGGATGAAGAGTCAACTCAAGAATCAAGAGTTGATTCTCAATTCCATCACGTTGATTCTGAGAATAATTTATTGTATCCATGGAAAAGACCATGGAAAAATACAACTTTGTGTGATTTTGAAATCAGAAATGATTGAGAATCAATTCCATCAATTCCGTGACATGAAATTGAATAAAAAACATCTGGAATTGTCAGTCAAACACTGGACTCACTGAGCTCCATGTCCTGCCGTGCTGCCTCTAGACGCTTCTGTAGACTCTCCTCGGACTCCGTCTGTCGGTCTCGCAGACGTTTTTCCTACACAGAGGAAGGATAAGATGAGATGTTCTTTAATACTTTGGGTGTCACAGCAAGTTGTACAAATGTGTGTGGTTGGTAGCTGTTTAAGCAGCCTAACCTGGCCCCAGTCTGATTTGACTCTGGGGCTGGTTGAGGCTGCACACCTGTGGGCCTTGATTGGTAATCAAGGCCCACAGGTTAAACCAGCCATCACTACACACACTTTAGACACAGCACAGCTAAATGATGCTGGTAAAATGACAAAAATCAAATAAGCAAATATCTTCCATAAGGTAGTGGATACGTGGGGGGACTCACCAGGATCTCCATGGAGGGGGGCTGGATGGTGATGTAAATTGGGTCCAGGTCCGTCTTCTTTATGTTCCGCACCCCCTGGATGTCCACGTCCAGGATACAGATGAGGTTCTTAGCCCGAACGTCCTCTATCGCAGACTTACTGCAAAAAGAGTGAAGACATTTGTATTCATCAACATGTTTATAGATAACACAGTATCTTATATACCAGATTAAAAAAGGGCTGAAGTAGCAATCATAGTGACCATGGATCAATAATCTCATTTCAGAAATGGGATTAATGCTTATTGGTTATTGATCAGTATTATTGAATGTCCTTATTATTGATACATGAAACAGCTATACTTAAGAAAGGGGATTATCAATTATTGGTCGGCATTATTGACATTCCCCTATTATTGATACCTGAAATACAATAAAATGCTTCGGGGGTGAAACAAGAGGGTTGCAAGTCCTCAACTCAATAGCCTTTTACTGCATATATGTGGCACCTGAGCTAAGAGGATATCCCCATTAATCCTAGCAGCTCAACATTCTTTTCAGTGACTGTAGGGCCCTGGCAGAGATTACACTGCGAGACACTGGGAGAGCAGAGCCATTCTTATCTAATGGAGGAGACAACTCCATCTGTCACCTGTCAAAGATAACATTGGAGGTGAACATTATAGTGGGTCATTGTTAGGTTAAGGTTGACAACTTTTTTTAGGATCACTGCTGAAATGTGAATTGACATTCCGTTCACTAGGAATTGATCGATTGGCTGAAAATCTTTTTTTCTGTTAACTTTATCACAAAAAACAAACAAATCCATACAATAAAATGGTGGTTGTATTTTCATGTAGATAGTTAAGTCATCCAACAGACTTGTACCTTGTTCCATACATGTTGCCGGAAAACTCTGCATTCTCAATGAACTCTCCATTGTCGATGCCCTTCTGCATGGCTTCCCTGGTAGTGTAGTGGTAGTCTGGAAGAAAAGGTTGAAAACTGCAGTCAGTGGGAGGAGATGTACAATGTACCTGGTTATTCTGGGAAAGAAAAGCACCAGAAAATAACTATAACTGATCCGTCATTACATTTGAAAGAAATCTAAAATAAATGCTCATAAAATTAGTTCATTACAAGTTGGTGAAACAGGACCTTCGCCATGAAGAAGCTGTTTAGAACTTGACACATAACATTTAAAAACACATAAGCATGCCATAATTCTCTGTATATAAAGAATTTAATTCACCAAATATGGGTGTGGACATATATAAATGTTACAGTCAGAAGGCATTTTACCTTCCAGAAGGCCTACTTCTTCAAAACATCAAAGGCATTGTGGAATCTAGAATGTAGACCTACGGTTTTAGCAACACATAGCTAACTACAGCTACAAACACAAACACACCAAGGATTACCAAGGATTGCATCTAATATTGGTACAGCAAAGTGAGGGTTCTACTAAGCAAGCAAAACATATTTCAGAGAGATGTGTTAAAATGACTCATGGGATAGTAGACTAATAGTTGGTTGAAAAGCATCGTAGCTTATCAGACCATATGGGAAATGGGCTGAGGAGACATGTCTGGAAGCTCCACTAAAGACCCTGGGCCTATGGGATCAGGGGAAAGGCAGTCACTACCGAGGAAACACAGGGGGCTATTTTCAAGTGTCTCACTCCAAAGTGGAAACTGTTTATAATTTAGTTTTCAATAGCTTAAAACTAAATCTCAACGATTTAGGACTAAATGGCCTCTTATTTTTCCCTTCAACAAAATTCTTTATATGATAATCAAACCCCCCCCCCCAATCCCATACTCCTCCCTGGGACAGAACTGTGATCAGAAAACACACTCTGCGCATGTCACCTTTCTCTGTGGTTTCTGATTCAACAGGACCCGAAAATGAGGTGGACATATCTACGTCCTCAGAGCGGAAGACGGCTGCTACGGGCAGTAATGTAGCCCCCAGAAGCATAGGGAGCATTTTCAAGCCTAGGGAGAAAACAGAAGAAGGTTGATCCCGGAGTTGGGACTTGGGAGGGAGAAGTTCTGATGGGTTACGTTGACAACACCACCGCCACCGATTGGCGGAAGCCACGGGAGGGAGGGGCTAGTGTTTGGGTTTTGTCGGAAATAAAGCGGGATCTAGATCAAACGGGATACAAAGTACAGCAGCACAGAGCAATATATGTGAAGCCTCTTCTACTCCCTATCCAACACCCTTTGTTATGATGAAGCTATAGGCCTGCTGTTGAACCAAGATACCCGTAAGGATCATCCACCCATATAGTGAACATCGCTGCTCCTTGAGCACTTTGTTGCTACGATGGCCTGAAGACAGCTGAGACTCATGTCGGTGGGCAGCAATAGGAATATACCTTTTCCTTCTTCCTCTCCTGGTCGTGGGTTTCTTGTTGTGTCTGGAAGAAAGGATGGAACAATACAAGGTCACTCAAATGGTCATTAGATTCAGATTCAGATTTGGTTTATTTGTCACATGCATAAGGTACAGTGAAATGTTATCACCAGCTCCGAAGATGTGCAAAAGTTACAGAATTATAAGAATTACAAAAAGACAAATTCTGAATCTTTTTTAGAAATTGTTTTATTTCTGTGCCAGAATTAGAACGGGGTGGCTGACACACACACACACACACACACACACACACACACACACACACACACACACACACACACACACACACACACACACACACACACACACACACACACACACACACACACACACACACACACCACTGTTTAGCAGAGACTTATAGCCAGAGTCACCTGCTCTTCTGAAGATTCATGTCAGCCCAGGTTATGCAAAGGGAGCTATAAGGAGAAGAGTGACACGTACGTGACACACTGAATCCAAACACCCCCTCGTAGTCACTCAGTAGCTTCTTCATCAGAGTGCTCTTCCCCGCTCCTGAGGGGCCGCTCAGCACCACCGGTCTGGGTCCTGCCATAGCTGCTAGGTTAGCTGTTGGTGAGTGTATGTGTGTGTGCGTGCGTGCGTGTGTACGTGTGGGAGGGGGTGGTAGAAAGGAGGTAGAACATGAGTGATATGGAAAGGTGCATTTATTCACTATTCAATTCTAATAGCTATTCAAATATAGAGTTGTTTTTTTTGTAGCCTATATTCATTTATTAATCAAATGATGCTAAATTGCAAAGGGGTACCTTCGCTGTGGAAAAACAACCCTTGCGTGTCTGGATTAGGCCTGAATCAGTCACGTTGCACGCCCCGGCCGACAGCTTGACGCGCACGGACACTCACCAAACGACCACGTTAAGAGTCATCAGGTGGAGATGCTAATGTTAATCTCTTTATCCAGGGTATTAGCTACTCTTAACCACTTCAGAGGGGGAAGGTATACCACCAGTAGCTCTGGTAGCACCCTGTTGAACCCAAAGGGTCAACTCACATCATTGTTTGCCATTGATTGAATACATGCAGGTATTTCTATCTTCTTTGGGTAGTTTTATATAATAATGTTGTATATATATATACTGTATATATAGGGTTAGGGTTATATATATATATGTGTGGGGAGTTTTTTTTATGACCAATGAGGTTATATCAGGTATTTTAGATTAATTAAAATGGAATACATGTAGGTATTTCTATCTTCTTTGGGTAGTTGTATATAATCATGTTGTATGTATATACATATATAAATACTGTATATAATATATAGGGTAAGAGTTAGTGTGTATATATATATATATATATGTATGTATGTGGGGGGTTTGTTTTATGACCAATTAGGTAATATCAGGTATTTTAGACGAGTTACAAGTATACACCTACAGGGTTAGGACCCAGCTTCCACCTACCTGCGCTATCACATTGATCAGCAACCTGTTCACATTCATTCAGGCCACGATGTCAATAATATAATATATATTTTAATAATGATTTATATGATATTGTAATACAATTCATTCATTACAGTCTCCTCCTTTTTAACCATTTTTTTTTATAGCATTTTTTATATATTAGTATAACACTAATAACACTTTATAGTTTTATATTATAGTTGTTTATAGTTGTATTTTAGTTTAATCTGTGCTCTTGTATAAAACATGCTGCTAAACCAATACCTTCACCAATCTGTTTGATACAACCCAACCAAACTAAGAAGTTGAATCTAATTATCAGTATAATAAACAAGTTCTCTCCTACCTTGTCTCTCACTGCTGGTGCTCTGTGTCGGAGGGTGTTGTTGTCCTGTAGACTGGATAACAGAGGAGTATTTGGCAGAGGTTCTTAATGAACTGTATGCAGTGAGCGTGTGCTGTACGTTTGTGTGTGTGTGTGTGTGTGTGTGTGTGTGTGCGTCACACTGATTCTCTGAGACAGCTCACTGTCAGCCTGAATTAGTGCAGGCTCCAATCAACTCAGCAACTGCCCCCCCCCCCTCCCAACAGGTAGAGCACTAGTGAACCCGTCACATGACCTGGGCTGACTTTCTCAGTGAACAAAGGTGTCTGTCTGTCTGTCTATCCGTCCGTCCCGAGCTGCGATGGGATGGTCTGGGTGAGCAGGTAATCCCATGTTGACCCACTTCACTATAACAGATGCACTTCAATACACATACTACATCACAGGTGAGTTCAAACCCGAATGTCTACCTGTAGGCACCTTGAGTACCTGCTTCTTTCACGGCATGTATCTGAATTCACTGCGGCTTTGGAGAGAAGTGTCTGCTAAATAACGGAATAATAGTAAATAGCACACAGCAAGAGTCAGCACATGGCCCCTAGAGCAGTTAATACCCTTCAATGCAAAGGTTTGAGCTTGGACATTAAGTCCTGATTTTACACACACCGTCCCACCACAACCGGTCACATGTGCTTTTTAAAATTCATTGTCCGCATGTCTGCACATTTTTCACCGAGACTTATTATTAATATTAAGAAGTTTTATTATTGTAACATGGATAACATTGGAATAAATGGCTCTATTCAAAGAACATCACACACTGATAACAAAGCCTAAAAATATTTATTTTATGTTATTAGTACTGTTATTTCCAAGCTACTGGAACTAAACAAATCAATATTCTAAGCCAAGACAAAACTCTGTATAGCTGTACAGCTGGGTTGTTTAAACTAGTCCACATACACCATCACACCATTGTTTCATACACAAAACTATGTACATGTGCTTTGCATCTGATTTAGTTTTTTCTTTTTTTTAGTACATATTACAGACAAATGATTACAAAATAATTCATAAATATCGTCCCAAAGCATAGTTTCTCTATAAGCTTTCACTGCCTGAGCTCCTGGTGTCAATCTAGTAGTTTCAGAAGCTTCTTCAAAAAAATCGTCTTGAAGCCACAGATGGAAGATCGATGTTAGCATGTTAAAGTTGTTAAAGTGTTTGAGCAAGATGCCTAAAGTGTGTGTGTGTGTGTGTGTGTGTGTGTGTGTGTGTGTGTGTGTGTGTGTGTGTGTGTGTGTGTGTGTGTGTCTGGTGTGTGTGTGTGTGTGTGTGTGTGTGTGTGTGTGTGTGTGTGTGTGTGTGTGTGTGTGTCTGGAGTGTGTGTCTGGTGTGTGTGTGTGTGTGTGTGTGTGTGTGTGTGTGTGTGTGTGTGTGTGTGTGTGTGTGTGTGTGTGTGTGTGTGTGTGTGTGTGTGTGTGTGTGTGTGTGTGTCTGGTGTGTGTGTGTGTGTGTGTGTGTGTGTGTGTGTGTGTGTGTGTGTGTGTGTGTGTGTGTGTGTGTGTGTGTGTGTGTTTTAGAGGGTCCCGAAAGGATCCACATCCTCCCATGGGCAGGAAGACCAGGTGGTTGGAGACTTGGTTGGAGCAGATCGCTAGGGTGGTCATGATGAGAAGATACTGGGACAGACCAGCTGTCCTTCAGTCCACTGATGATTGGCTAAAAAGTATTCAAAAAGATTCCACAGAATGGAGACTGGATCACAGGTAGACCCGCCTCAAGTCTCCCGGAGAAGTAATGGTGTTGCACTGTGGACACAACTTCTTCGCTCCCTGAAACAACAACAAACAAATAGGCTTTGTTTTCTAACATTACACTTTGGTATTAGGCATGTAATTGCATGACTGACTGTGTGCATTTATTTGACTTGTTTCATCTGTTGAATGATTGTGTTTTTACCAGTGTTCGAAGCCAACACTCCTCGCAATGAACGTGCCAGCACTGGATAGAGGTGAGAGGGGTTGTGTACGAGTCCTACAACAATCGTAGAGAGGGAGAGAGAGACAGAGAGACAGAGATTGCGTTTAACAGTGAACGTGTCATGCATGTAGGAGCGAAAGCTGCCACTAGATGGTGACAGAAGGTTACATTATGGGCCCATGAGGACACATTACAAAGTTGCTGTTTGACAGACAGCAACGTATTCAAAAGGTTTTTACTAGGGGGGCGGGGGGGCATAGAATACAATAATGCAATACCTTATGACAACGTAAGACAATGGGAATTATTTGATTCCCATTGTCTTGAGTGGTGCCCAACAACATCAAGCCAAGCTTTTAAAGCTTTTAAATCAAGCTTTAAAATCCATGCAGAATGTGGTGTAGTAATATTGGATTGTATACAAAAAAAATAGAAATATTGATCTGTCATAGATTTAAAATGTAAATGTATCGGGCCTACTTTAGTCATGAGACTATATGTGCAGTGTATACGCAGTTTGTAGACCACAAGCGATGATTGGCATCTGCATTTAATTATTTATATACGCACCATGCAGATGAGGCATTTGAAGCGATCCCCCTTGGACAGCTGTTTCTCCAAATCCCGTATCCGAGCTTTCACTACGTCTAGCGTTGTCAGCGCAGAATTCTCTGTGACCCTGCACACACACACGCATATGCACCACACACACACACACCCACACGCACACACACACACACACACGCACACACACACACACACACACACACACACACACACACACACACACACACACACACACACACACACACACACACACACACACACACACACACACACACACACACACACACACACACACACAAGGTAACACGAGGGAGATGGGAGAGCGAGTTAGGCCGACACTGGAGAGTAATTTATAAATCGAAGACAGATTAAATTATTCGCTGGCCAACATGGACACTGAGCGTGAAATTTAGCAAGCAATCACATCGCATGCATTCGCTGTCTCATTTATCATAAGCAGAGGAGGGAGGGAGGGAGGGAGGGAGGGAGGGAGGGAGGGAGGGAGGGAGGGAGGGAGGGAGGAGAGGGAGAGAGGAATGGAGGGAGGGAGAGAGGGGGGCAGGTGCCAGGGTCCTCACAGAGATAGGAAAACACACACACACACACACACACACACACACACACACACACACACACACACTTAGCTATATAGGATACGTGGAAACGTATGACAAGGCAGACGAGATGCATTGCATTAAGTGTGATGAAATGTATGTACAATTCGAGCATCGACCTCTGTCCCGTGATGGATGATATCATCACTTGGACATGGTATTGTGTTCTGCCATAGAGGCAGCCAATAAGCAAGTACCAATATGCACATACAACATATATTAAGTGTAATAAATATATAGGTATTACAGTTAAGCTTAAATCTGGTCTTGAACTAAGCCCGGGGGAAATAAAATCATATTTTTTTGCATTTATTTTTAACACACTTACGTCTCAATCTCAGAGTTATGGCAAGTTTGATGGAGGCTGGATATGGTGCCATCGCCCTTGATACTCTCTCCACTGCTGGTAGATGGGCTTTCTGGACAACAACAAGACAGCTCTATTGTTAATTGTATGTGTTGTATGATAAATACTTTTTCGTTGTTTTTTCTATTGTATTCAATGTTGTATATTTTTAGATATACTTTGATATATTCTATATATTTGTATATACTTAGTTTATACATAGTTTATCGTTGTTTTTTTGCACAATTTCTGTGAGGCACTGCCACTTTCATTGCACTGCTCTTCCTGCATGTGTATGTGACAAATACAATTTGTGAATCTTTAATGTTTAAAGAATCGTTGAAACTCGCATATTTCCCAGTGAAACCCATTTAAAACTCAATTTTATACATAGAACCATATGATATAATAAACTACAACAGAATAGTATACCACACTCACCCTCTTTTGCCCATTTAGGATATTCAGGGCCACTGTAAATCACAATAAAACACATTTCAAAATGTCAGATTCTAAAAAACCATGGCATCAGCCTTTAAAATCAATATGACATGTTCTATATCAATGCAGCATATTATAATGAATACATGTATGACGATGAGGTGTGATACATACTTCAGTGTTGTCTCTTTAGAGCTCTCTCCTGAACACGGGATGATGTCTGTCTCAGTGTATCTTACCACAAAGTTAAGCAAATCATCTTAGAAATAAACAACTTGACTCTATAAATGTATTTAATTTATTCAATATGTGATATTATATTAAGTATTCTTCTTCTTTTTTAAATAACCATATAACCAAATAACCTAATAACCATTTGAGATTGTAAACATTACCCAAATAGATCCAATGATTAGAAATGATCATGATTAATTTTCATGTTACTCATAGGTTGTAATATCATAGTAATAAAATCATAACATTTAACCTGATTCTCAATTGTCCTTTTGCATATTAACAGTAAATAACATCTCATGTATCTTAACATTAAAACACTATTTATGAATCTAAATCATCTACATTTAGTATATATATATTTGTATATATATATATATATATATATATAAGTGTTGTTCATAGTATACTATTGTATAGTGTAGTATTGCATAGTATAGAATAGTGTAGTGTGGTATAGTATTGTTGTTGAAATTCATATTGCGGGAGTGAATGGGGAGTAAGCGTTCAATTGTACTTCATACACATGGCAAAACAAATATTGAGTATTGAACAGAAAGAGCTAGATAAAATAATTGAGTTTCATCGTCTAAAGGAATGATTGGCGTCAACTAGAACAATACAGAAATATAGCAGCGGTGACAGAAAGCATGGTGGATCTGGGGATAAGAAGGATACTGAGCTCTGCCGTACTCCAGAGTGTCGTCTCCGTCCACGTCGAGTTCCGCGTCGCTGTCCTGACACTCCCGAGACACACCGAACCCCAGGCCTGCGCCTAGCGGGACCAGAGATGGCGTTAGCACACCAGCGGCCAATGATTGTGCAATGCACACACTGCTCACCATATATTTCATTCATTCATGCCACTACCGGCACGCTTCTATCCAAAGTGACTTGCAGTTAATTCAGGTACCAACCAGGTTTGTACCATTACAATGTGAGTAGTATATGTCAATTAACAAGGATAAATCCCCCCCCCCCCCCTCATTTTACCAGCATTCAGTTTTGCAAATTAGTTCGCTAGCAAAAGTTGTCCAGCAGCCGATGGTCATGTAGCACCAGTTCTCTAGGGCTGTTGTTCCAACTGTTGTTCTCTGGTCATGTAGCACCAGTTCTCTAGGGCTGTTGTTCTCTGGTCATGTAGCACCAGTTCTCTTGGGCTGTTGTTCTCTGGTCATGTAGCACCAGTTCTCTAGGGCTGTTGTTCTCTGGTCATGTAGCACCAGTTATCTAGGGCTGTTGTTCTGACTTTTGTTCTCTGGTCATGTAGCACCAGTTCTCTAGGGCTGTTGTTCTCTGGTCATGTAGCACCAGTTATCTAGGGCTGTTGTTCTGACTTTTGTTCTCTGGTCATGTAGCACCAGTTCTCTAGGGCTGTTGTTCTCTGGTCATGTAGCACCAGTTCTCTTGGGCTGTTGTTCTCTGGTCATGTAGCACCAATTTACAATTTTTGTTGCGCCTTTCTACTGCATAGACCGCCCAGTTCTATGAGAAGCTTTACTTTCCAGCTCTACTTTCTACTTTCCAGCCGAAAAATACTACTTTAGGTTAGCATCTAGGATGCAGACAGACATTGCAGAATCAAACCCGTTACCTTTTGGCCCTGCACACCTCAAAAGTATTATGCACTACCTCAATAATTTTTTTTTTAAATAATAATATTAATAATAATAATAATAATAATAATAATAATAATAATAATAATAAATGAAATGTTTAAAAAAGGTACACACTGCACTGGAGTGGTTAACTGTTGAGCTGCCTGTGTGCAGGTCGATGCTCTATGGGGTTGGTTGGGTTTTAGTGCGGTGTGGATGACAAATGTCACGTGACCTCCCCTTCCTCCCTCTCTTTTCTCCTGTCAGTCCTGTCTGTGTCTAATGAAGGAGACGGGTCAAAGCGCTCTTCCCAGAGTAACCGAAAGCGTTACGTTTTCATCCCGACCCTTCGGGGGACATCCTGTTGCCGGGTAAATTGGGACTGAAAAGTTCAGTGGTTTTTCATCTGTCACTCAAGTCACGTTATCTCCCCTCCCCCTCCCCCCCCATCACATTATCACATTATCTGCACACACACACACACACACACACACACACACACACACACACACACACACACACACACACACACACACACACACACACACACACACACACACACACACACACACACACACACACACACTCTCTCTCTCTCTCTCTGAACACACACACACACACACACACACACACACACACACACACACAAATGCTCTCATCCGATACACAGGTATAAACACACACACACACACACACACACACACACACACACACACACACACACACACACACACACACACAAATGCTCTCATCCGATACACAGGTATAAACACACACGCGGCACAACCATTTATTCCTACCTTTAAATCCACCCAGTGTAGATGTCATCTGTCTCTTCCTTCTGTCGGCCCACTCATCCTCTAGTGGTGCTACGTTCGCAGGGCCCTCCTAACACACACACACACACACACACACACACACACACACACACACACACACAAACACACACAGTGATGTTAGTCCATACATCTCTTGCTGCTGGTGGCTATGTGTGTATTGCCAGCTGCTGAATGGATGGCATGGATCAGGTTTTCACATGAACACACACTGATCTGACAGGCCACAGGCAGATGTGACGTGAACAACCGTAACTCCCAGAGGTTTGCGCTGCCGTTGAATTAGTTCATTAAGTTAATGGCCTCATTACCTGAATGGTAGTATAACGTGTGTGCAGGGATTGAATCATATTTCATGTCACGTTACATGAAGTCAATCGACTTTGATTGACTGTAATGGTTTCTTTAAATGCTACAGTGAGTCAGTGACATATCTGTGCTTAAAAAAAACCACTTTCTACTGGTGGCCCAAGCAGCGTACTCTGGTCGGCGGTGGCCAATCAGAGGTGGCGGCCAATCATGAACAGAACATACCTGGCATTCCTCCTGTTTTCTCTTCTTCAGTTTGCCAATCCTGACTGGGAACACACAGAGAGACAGAGGACAAAGTCAAGAGAGATAGAAAACACAACCATGTACGTGCCATGGCGATAAAATACACGCAAGTTGCTATTTATGCTATCGACTTTTTGGAATCTGCAGCGAAAAAGTTTCTTTTCGTTTTTGGGTGTGCCAATAATAAACCTCTAAATTACACACTGCGGTTTCGGGAGAAGAGATCAGAGGTTTTATGTACACCTCACACCTTAGTGTTTCTCTTTAGTGTGTTTTCTCTGACCAGGCTTTTCATGGCCATCTCAAACACCCTCTCCACCCGGGGAAAAAGAAAAGCAAAAAAAAATAGCAAGCGATGTAAAAATTAACACAGCAGAACACCAAGTGCAGCTCCTCCTCTCCCACTGGGCCTGACGGACTGCAGATTGCACGGGGGGACATTAAGCTTTAGGGCCTCCTAATTCCCCTGCTGAATAACTGTGGGCCCCCTGGGGTGCATTTGGGAGTGGGTGGTGGTGCATTGGGTTGGGTGGTGGTGCATTGGGGTGGGGGGGGGGGGGGGGTGACCAAATGGACAGCGAGCTGCACGCCACAACGCCGGTTGGAATGGGACGATCTTAATGAGGGGTTAACGTGTTGGTCACAGATGAGAAGAGCTTATCAAACAGAAAGAGAGAGAGAGAGAGAGAGAGAGGGGGGGGGAAGGGGGGAAGAGAGAGCGAGAGAGAGATGGTGAGAGAAAGATGGTGAGAGAGAACGAAAGAGAGAAAGAGAGAGGGAGACAGAACGAAAGAGCAAGAGAGAGGAATAAATAGAGAGAAGAGAGAGATAAAGGGGAGAGAACGAAGGGGAAGAACTAAGTGAGAGAGAGAAGAGAGAGGGAAATAATGAAAGTTGATAGATGGACAGAAGAGATAGACGGAGAGAGAGAGAGAATGAAAGAGAGAAAGAAAAAAAGAATTAAAGAAAGTAAGAA
>CM051004.1:29164060-29166560 GCA_027704905.1 Muraenolepis orangiensis | reverse complement strand
GGGCCGGCGAGCCGGGCCCCATTTCCCCATCACCGAACATTCAGAGGTAAAACAAATGGCGACGGAGGGGGCGGAGGACGTTGGTTATCGTAATTTAACAATGCAAACTACACGCAAACTACAAGCAATTGGGGTACCACCATGACCAGGTAAAAGCATGATTACTACAGGAGGGGGGGGGGGGGGGGTCCGAAGCAGGTTCTTCTCCCCTTCAGGAACATTATATTGTTAACCACCACCTAAAGCTACCACCGCTCTGCAAATAACCCGAGTGTGGGCGAGCGGGCTGTGTGAGCGCCTGTGTGTGATGTGCTCCCGGGGGGTAACTGTCGTCCCCTGACATCAGTCGAGCTATGAGGTCCCCTAACGAGGAGCCAAACACAGCTAAATGGCCCACCTTAAATAAAACATGCGGCAGGAAAATAGAAAGTGGGTTTGGAGTTTGGGGTGTCCTTGGGAGAGTGACAGCTTGGCAACACTCTGCCACCCCCACCCCCACCCCCAGCCCCTCCCTCCCTCCCTCCCTCCCTCCCTCCCCCCGCCCCCCCTTCTCTCCCCCTTTTCTATTTTTTTCCCTTTGCCTCCCCTCGCGGTAACCCTAAATTAGTTTTTCTCGACACTCATCGAGCGTATTCCGGGCCCGTCCCTGCGCTCCGTCGGCCCGGAATACGGGCGCTACGTTTGGTAAACAATGAAATCTCTGGGCCCGAAATTGAATTTATAACCGCATTACCTGAGCGGATAACATCTCCAAGTGGCGCCGCGATAAGAGCAATGGGATTTGATTTCCAGGTGTTTTATTGGTCCACGTTTTTTGTGTGTGTGCGGGGAAGGGGGGGGGGGGTAAGCCCTCAAACACCCCTCTGCTATAGCCTTGTCACCCCCTCCCCTCTCTCTCTCTCTCTCTCTCTCTCTCTCTCTCTCTCTCTCTCTCTCTCTCTCTCTCTCTCTCTCTCTCTGTCGCCACACATCCAATCTAATGGCCTCCCCGCGCCTCGGCGTATACACTGTGTTTGCATTTGTTTGAGGAGGATTTGTTTGCGTGTGTGTGTGTGTGTGTGTGTGTGTGTGTGTGTGTGTGTGTGTGTGTGTGTGTGTGTGCGCGTGTGCGCGTGTGCGTGTGTGTGTGTTTGCCTGCTTGCATCAGTCTGGGCACCTGGCTTTGCGACATCGTCGATGCCCTCGCTCTCTCTCTCTCTCTCTCTCTCTCTCTCTCTCTCTCTCTCTCTCTCTCTCTCTCTCTCTCTCTCTCTCTCTCTCTCTCTCTCTCTCTCTCTCTCTCTCTCTCTCTCTCTCTCTCTCTCTCTCTCTCTCTGTCTCTCTCTGTCTCTCTCTTAAGTGACAGTTGTTGATTCTCGACCACCCTTTACACGTCCACAGCATCCCCCCTCCCTCCCCCCTCCCCTGTACCCCTCTCCTACCGCCCCTCCTCCTCCTACTCCTCCTCCTTCCCCTCCTCCTCCTCCTCCTCCACCAGCACCAGCAGCACCTCCTGCTCCTCCTGATCCTCCTCCTCCTCCCCCTCCTCCTCCTCCTCCTCCTCCCTCTTGCCTCCACATAAACCCTGTCAGTAGCAGTCAGCCTCAGCCAGTCCAGCCTGGGGGGTCCCAGACCTACTACAGGGAGCCGTAAAAGACGCCTCCTGTGGGGGCTTGTTAACTGTCCCCCCCCCGTCTCCCCCCTGTCTCCCCCCCGTCTCCCCCCCCCCCCCTCCTCCATCCCCCTTGCTACGGCAACTGGTCCGGGATGGATCGGCTTTTTCTTTTGGCTGGGGCCTGGGAGGGCTTTGACTGGGGATCGTCTCCGGATGGATTCACTCGCTGTGTGTGGATGGGCTCCTTTTTGCGGGGGGGGGGGGCCTTTTTCAGATTTTTGTTCCTTTTTTCTATCTTTTTTTTTTCCTCCTCCTCCGCCCTCCTCCTCCCTCCTCCGCCCTCCTCCGCCCTCCTCCCTCCTCCGCCCTCCTCCGCCCTCCTCCCTCCTCCTCCGCCCTCCTCCGCCCTCCTCCCTCCTCCGCCCTTCTCCGCCCTCCTCCCTCCTCCACCCTCCTCCCTCCTCCACCCTCCTCCCTCCTCCGCCCTCCTCCGCCCTCCTCCCTCCTCCGCCCTCCGCCCTCCTCCGCCCTCCTCCACCCTCCTCCGCCCTCCTCCCTCCTCTGCCCTCCTCCCTCCTCCTCCCTCCTCCGCCCTCCTCCCTCCTCCGCCCTCCTCCTCCCTCCTCCGCCCTCCTCCGCCCTTCTCCCTCCTCCTCCCTCCTCCGCCCTCCTCCTCCCTCCTCCGCCCACCGTCTTTGAGTCTAGCCAGTTCAGGACCTTCTGTGCTGGCTGTTGCGATGTTCCTTTTGTTCCGCTGTCCGTTCTCCCTCCTTCTGATGCCCACTTAACACTTTAAATGTATTCCAGTTGTTTTCTCTCTCTTTTCTTTTTTTTTTTTTTACATTTGGAGCACATTTGCTCGCTAGGAATAAAGAGACCAATTTGTTTTTATCTGTACCTTACCTT
>CM051004.1:29141560-29151560 GCA_027704905.1 Muraenolepis orangiensis | reverse complement strand
CCATCAACTACCCCACCATCATCTACCACACCATCAACTACCACACCATCACTACCCCACCATCAACTACCACACCATCACTACCACACCATCAACTACCACACCATCAACTACCACACCATCAACTACCACACCATCACTACCACACCATCACTACCACACCATCAACTACCACACCATCAACTACCACACCATCAGCTACCACACCATCAACTACCACACCATCAACTACCACACCATCATCTACCACACCATCAACTACCCCACCATCAACTACCACACCATCAACTACCACACCATCAGCTACTACACCATCACTACTACACCATCAACTACCACACCATCAACTACCCCACCATCAACTACCACACCATCAGCTACCACACCATCAACTACCACACCATCAGCTACCACACCATCAACTACCACACCATCAACTACCACACCATCAACTACCCCACCATCAACTACCACACCATCAACTACCACACCATCAGCTACTACACCATCAGCTACTACACCATCAACTACCACACCATCAACTACCCCACCATCAACTACCCCACCATCAACTACCACACCATCAACTACTACACCATCAGCTACCACACCATCAACTACCCCACCATCAACTACCACACCATCAACTACCACACCATCAACTACCACACCATCAACTACCCCACCATCAACTACCACACCATCAACTACCACACCATCAACTACCACACCATCAGCTACCACACCATCAACTACCCCACCATCACTACCACACCATCAACTACCACACCATCACTACCCCACCATCAACTACCACACCATCAACTACCCCACCATCAACTACCACACCATCAACTACCACACCATCAACTACCCCACCATCAACTACCACACCATCAGCTACCACACCATCAGCTACCACACCATCAACTACCACACCATCAACTACCCCACCATCAACTACCACACCATCAACTACCACACCATCACTACTACACCATCACTACACACCATCAACTACCACACCATCAACTACCCCACCATCACTACCCACCATCAACTACCACACCATCAACTACCACACCATCAACTACCACCACCATCAACTACCACACCATCAACTCACCACCACCATCAACTACCACACCATCAACTACCACCATCAACTACCACACCATCAACTACCACACCATCAACTACCACCATCACTACCACACCATCAACTACCACCACCATCAACTACCACACCATCAACTACCACCACCATCAACTACCCCACCATCAACTACCACACCATCACTACCACACCATCAGCTACCACACCATCAACTACCACACCATCAACTACCCCACCATCAACTACCACACCATCAACTACCACACCCTCAACTACCACACCATCAACTACCCCACCATCAACTACCACACCATCAGCTACCACACCATCAACTACCACACCATCAACTACCACACCATCAACTACCACACCATCAACTACCCCACCATCAACTACCACACCATCAACTACCACACCATCAACTACCACACCATCAACTACCCCACCATCAACTACCACACCATCAGCTACCACACCATCAACTACCACACCATCAACTACCACACCATCAACTACCACACCATCAACTACCCCACCATCAACTACCACACCATCAGCTACCACACCATCAACTACCACACCATCAACTACCACACCATCAACTACCACACCATCAGCTACCACACCATCAACTACCACACCATCAACTACCCCACCATCAACTACCACACCATCAACTACCACACCATCAGCTACTACACCATCAGCTACTACACCATCAACTACCACACCATCAACTACCACACCATCAACTACCCCACCATCAACTACCCCACCATCAACTACCACACCATCAACTACCACACCATCAACTACTACACCATCAGCTACCACACCATTAACTACCCCACCATCAACTACCACACCATCAACTACCCCACCATCAACTACCCCACCATGAACTACCACACCATCAACTACCACACCATCAACTACCACACCATCAACTACCCCACCATCAACTACCACACCATCAACTACCCCACCATCAACTACCACACCATCAACTACCACACCATCAACTACCACACCATCAACTACTACACCATCAGCTACCACACCATCAACTACCCCACCATCAACTCCCACACCATCAGCTACCACACCATCAACTACCCCACCATCAGCTACCACACCATCAACTACCCCACCATCAACTACCACACCATCAACTACCACACCATCAACTACCACACCATCAACTACCACACCATCAACTACCCCACCATCAACTACTACACCATCAGCTACCACACCATCAACTACCCCACCATCAACTACCACACCATCAACTACCACACCATAAACTACCACACCATCATCTACCACACCATCAACTACCAGACCATCAACTACCCCACCATTGGCTACCAAACGGGCAGCTACCACAGCCGTTCCCACACTGGCCGATACCACACTGCAAACAGAGAGCCATTGGGTCTCTCAAGCTCAGGTTTCTGTGAACTCTAACAAAATAACACTCCATAACGTCGATTGTTGATGCTCATGGTTAGACCAAATCGCTGATATTCACCACAACCCTCTCCGGCACACACCTAAATGCAATACAATATTACCATTGTGTGTGTGTTTGTGTGTGTGTGTGTGTGTGTGTGTGTCTGTGTCTGTGCGCGCGCCAAGTGTGTGTGCATGCATGTGTAAACAGCACCTTGCGTGTCAGTGTGTGTGTGTTGTGTGTGTGTTGTGTTGTGTTGTGTGTGTGTTGTGTTGTGTTGTGTTGTGTGTGTGTGTGTGTGTGTGCGTGCGTGAGTGTGTAAGTGTATGTGTGTGTGTGTGCGTGCGTGTGTGTGTGCGTGCATGCGTGCGCGTGGGTTAGTGCCTGCCTGTGTGTGTGTGTGTGTGTGTGTGGGGCGCAACGCAGTGACACTCTGGGATCTTTAATGTGCCGGCCGCCCCGGCGAGTGTGTCCGGAATATTCCCTGGCGTGTGTGCGGCGTCCAGCTGATACCGAATGCGTATGCATGAGCATCGAGCCGCGGCCATTGATTGCTGTGTTGCCCGTCGCCGGGGCGTAAACACGGTGTCTTTCAACAGGAAGCACCACTCAATACCTGACAGCCCAACAGAAAACACCACACGGCCCCCTGGCCTGATATTGAATGGGCAGACACAGGCCCCGGACAAGTGGCCATTATGAGTAAAGTGTGTGTGTGTGTGTGTGTGTGTGTGTGGGTGTGTGTGTGTGAGTGTGTTTGTGTGTGTGTGAGTGTGTGTGTGTGTGTGTGTGTGTGTGTGTGTGTGTGTGTGCGCGTTCATAAGTAAAGAACAAGCACATTAGCACATTTGCGCAAGGGCACATGTAATGAATGCAGCCCCATTTCACACAAAACAGCCACCAGCACACACACACCCTGGCCCACACACACACACACACACACACACACACACACACACACACACACACACACACACACACACACACCCTGGCCCCCACACACACACACACACACACCCTGACACACACACACACACACGCACGTGCACACACATAC
Organism: Muraenolepis orangiensis; assembly: GCA_027704905.1. NCBI lineage: Eukaryota > Metazoa > Chordata > Actinopteri > Gadiformes > Muraenolepididae > Muraenolepis > Muraenolepis orangiensis. Next base: position 29,147,930 of record CM051004.1, on the reverse strand, counting down.
ACACACGTAAGTCTGTGTCCTGGAACACAAGCTAAACCCATCAGACATCACACACACAAGATAATCCATGTGCCAAGCCAAAAAGGAATCTCTTGTCTTATTGATTGTGTTCAGCCACTATGCTACTCCACTAACAAGCCGTGAATAACCGAGCACAGAGGACACTCGTACACTGAACACATCAGGAGGCTGGGTGTGCTTGTGTTACACGCAAATGTTTCATCTTCATCTACGATCTTCTCCTTCTTGGCCTTTTCCTCGCACTCGGTTGTGAACGTTCTGAACAGGTCCCGGTTAGAGGTGGTCTTTTAATGAAACAAAATACAGTCAAATTCAATTAAATCAAATAGAGGACGATGCACACTCTCGCTATACGACTCGCAGAGACGTGTCGTAAACCTATACACTTGACTCAGTGGAATTTGAACCCCCCCCGCCCAACATACAATATTTGCTTTCTGTATCTCAACAGTATTCGTAGTGCTCTGCAGGCGGGCGGGCGGGCTGGTGGGCTGGGCTCTGCAGGAGAACGACCTGTGGTTTGTTTTCAGACACTGTTCCCGTGTTAGGAGCCCGGAGTTAGACGTGACACATGGATCGCAACTGGGAAACATCTGGCTCGTGTTATCCCAGCTCACACCAGCGCTGCCACTGCACCAAGATACAGATGCCCCACCACACACACGGACACTCACTCACACACACACACACACACACACACACACACACACACACACACACACACACACACACACACACACACATTGTGCCTTTCTGCCATGTGGTAGTTCTTCCAATCGCTCAACTGGTGTTGTTTGTGAAGCCAAGGCAGAAGAAGAGGAATTAGGAGGAGAAGACAAATGAAACGGGCTGTTTTAAAAGCGGCGGTCCTGGAAGCCCGGGCCTCTGAGCATCGTCTCCCCGAGGAAAATAAGCACGAGTCGCTCCAGTGAAGACATCTGCCCTTTGAAAGTCTGCGCGGCTGTTTGAACAGCTGTCAGAGGAAACACGCAGCGTCCCAGACCGTCCCTGATAAAACAGAGGCAGGTCTGCTACAGGGAAGACAAGAGAGAGAGAGAGAGAGAGAGAGAGAGATGGTGAGGGGGGGGGGGGGGGCATGGTAAACGGAGAGAGGAACTCGTCCACCACCGGCGCTCTGATACACACGCCAGATGGAGAGAGGGAACCCTTTACTTTACCCCGCCGATCGAAAGAGACAAATATGGGCACCCAGGAGGGATACAGCACTTTCTGTGGCTGTGTGTGTGTGTGTGTGTGTGTGTGTGTGTGTGTGTGTGTGTGTGTGTGTGTGTGTGTGTGTGTGTGTGTGTGTGTGTGTGTGTGTGTGTGTGTGTGTGTGTGTGTGTGTTTATGTGTGTGTGTGTGTGTGTGTGTGTGTGTGTGTGTGTTTATGTACATTTTCTTCTTACGGTATTGAGGTGCTGGTCCTGACTAAGTAATCACCTTGAGTAGGCTTCAAGGTGATTACTCAACCGAGCAAGGGGAAGATGTTATCTATCTGCGAAAGCAATTACTAGTGCAGGGTTCAAAGGTCAAGAGCACAGCATCCCCTCAACAGGAAGGTCGGAGGGAAAGTTGGAGCAGGGTGGTCTGCAACAGAGACCGTTGTTACATTTTGTATTTAATCATTTCGTTTTGAAATATGACGGAAATAATTGACATTTTTAATATGACCACAACAAAACCTAAGACTTAAGATTTAAAACATTTATTTCATGGAATTCAATTATTTGTCATTTTAATCATTATGATGATGAAGAGAAGTCAGGAGTGGGAAGATAAAATAAAACGGTCTAAAAGTTGTGTGTTTTTGGCTTAAGTAACAGTGGATCAGGGATCCACCGTGGAGTTCGACTTCAGTCTGGAGAGGAGAGGACTTCTGCCGGCAGTCTGCTGTAAGTTTGCTGGCAGCCAGCATCTCACATCCCAAGGAGATTTGAAGCTTAACACTTAAGACGTTTGGTCCTGAAGTGACTGTCTGTTAACCAGTCAAGAGGAACAAGTGGATGTCAGACTTAGGAAAGCGGCCCCGGAGCTCAATTGCATTAAAGCTCTTAGTTTGCCTCAGCTGCAATCTAATTGGATAAATCCAGAAAAGCAGCTTCCAATCCCACAGAATCTATATCTTGTTCTTTTTTTCTTCATCCCCCTCTCCACACAAACTCACCCTGGGAGAGGGAGGCATTCTGAGAAGCCGCTCGCTTTCTCCTCTACCCCCCCCCCCCTCTACCCCCCCCCCTCGTCTCTTTTGTCCTTGTCAGAATTCCCAAAATGAGATTCCCAAAATGAGGAGGTGAGAGGAGCAACGCATGCACGAGTGCACCGGCAAACATCTCCAGACAGACACACCTCACGCGGCGGCCGCCATACACTCTGCATCTCCTCCCTGCTTCCTGTCCTTATTAAAATTCCATATTGAGATTCCTGCCTGCCACTCCGCCTCCCTGGCCCTGTCACTCACGCAGCCCCGCAGATACCATCAGGAAGTTTCAACAAAGATGCACGCACGCACGCACACACACACACACACATATGCACACACACACATATGCACACACACACACACACACATATGCACACACACACATATGCACACACACACGTGCACATGCATGCACACACATACACAACAAAGATGCATGCACACACACACACACATGCACACACACACACACACACACACACACAAAGGCACACACACAGACACACAATATGTCCACAGAGCAGCTATACATTAAGCACACACGTTTGGCACACACACACAGAAACATACACATGTACACACACACACACACACACACACACACAAACAAACAACCCCCCCCCCTCCACCACAGCCACAGACAAACTCGAAACAAACAAGTGCACACCAACACACAGATATATGTACACAAAGCGGCACACAGACAAGCACAATAGAAACTTTTCTTAAGACAACTCTGCCCCTGTTTTTTTTTTTTTTGGTTTTGTCGCCTCTTCCTTCCCGCCATGTGTGGGATGAAAGTTTCTTTCAAGGTGGAGCGAATGAGCAAGGATATCAACGTCCCTCCACTGCCTTCCCCCCATCCCCACCCCCACCCCCACCACCACCACCGCCACCACTGCCATCCTTTTCATTGTCATTATATTCGATGGTAACCCTCCTGTGATCTGGCAAGCCTCTGGGTGATCTCTCTCTCCTTACTGTCTGTCTCTCTCTCTCTCTCTCTCTCTCTCTCTCTCTCTCTCTCTCTCTCTCTCTCTCTCTCTCTCTCTCTCTCTCTCTCTCTCTCTCTCTCTCTCTCTCTCTCTCTATCTTTCTTTCATCTGTCAGGAGCTCCCCTTGGCGGCCGACACTGAGTGGGTTTGATTTCACATCATCCCAAATGTCTCGTCTTCCCCTCCCGCACCAACACCGTCTCTCTCTCTCTCGCTGTCTCTCTCTCACCCACTGTCACTCTCTCTCTATTTCTATCCATCTCTCTCTCTCTCTCTCTCTCTCTCTCTCTCTCTCTCTCCTCTCTCTCTCTCTCTCTCTCTCTCTCTCTCTCTCTCTCTCTCTCTCTCTCTCTCTCTCTCTCTCTCTCCCTCTCTCTCTCTCTCTCTCTCTCTCTCTCTTGCCCTCTGTCGCTCCCTCTCGCACTTACTGTCGCGCTCTCTCGCTCTATCTCTCGCTCTATCTCTCGCTCTATCTCTCGCTCTCTCTCTCCCTGTGTGCACACATACAGAGGCAAGGCAGGGCCTCGCAATGCCAGCACTGCCATTGGCTAATTATACCCAACAGTAATGAGCTCGCTCGCCGCCAGCCCGCTGACTGACACCTCTCCCACTCATTTGTCAACAAATCAGACGGCTGGTGTGGGGGCGGCCATATTGAGCTGAGGGTTGTTGTTAGCAACCAGAGGTTGAGGCACGTCGCCTTGCATCCCCCTGTAAGGCTTGCTTGCTCTCTCTCTCTCTCTCTCTCTCTCTCTCTCTCTCTCGCTCTCTCTCTCTCTCTTTCTCTCTCTCTCTCTCTCTCTCTCTCTCTCTCTCTCTCTCTCTCTCTCTCTCTCTCTCTCTCTCTCTCTCTCTCCTCTCTCTCTCTCTCTCTCTCTCTCTCTCTCTCTCTCTCTTTCGCTCTCTCTATCTCTCTTGCTCTCATTTCTCTCTCTCTCGCTCCCTCTAAATTGCTCTCTGGCTCTTCTCTATGTATCTTTCACTCTCTCTTCTTTTCTCTCTCACCATCCTCCCTTCTCTCTCTCTCTCTCTCTCTCTCTCTCTCTCTCTCTCTCTCTCTCTCTCTCTCTCTCTCTCTCTCTCTCTCTCTCTCTCTCTCTCTCTCTCTCTCTCTCTCTCTCTCTCTCTCTCTCTCTCTCTCTCTCCCCCTCTCTCTCTCTCTCCCTCCCTCTGCCACCTCGTTATCCCTGATGGGGTGTCACTCGTACACACTCTCACTCTTCCTCATGTGTCCGTAGGCTGCCGTGCGTTAGTCCTCCCCGTCTGAGGGCGATCTGACTGTGAGCCCCGGGGCCCTAATGGCCCTGTGTTAAACTAATGATCGCTGTTGGGGCCCCCAATAAGTGACACTGTTTAATTTTGTCCCACTGCGCCCGGTTTTCTTGCAACCCTGCGATACACACACACACACACACACACACACACACACACACACACACACACACACACACACACACACACACACACACACACACACACACACACACACACACACACAGACACACACATACATACACACACACATATACACACACATATACAGACACTCTCTTGGATGGATTTCTCAACTACGGTCGATGTAAAAATGTCATGTAAAACCACGGCTTACATAAAGAGTACAAATAATATGTTCAAGGGTTCATGCTGAGTGTAAGTGGGCTTGTGTGGGATCGTGGACAGATACACATTCGAGAACACACGTCAGTTAATGGAGGTCAGCTTTTCCAGTACGGGAAATAATAATTATAGTCCCCGAAATAAGTTTGGGTTCGAAATGTCCGAACGCAAGTTTGTTGGACATTATGCCCGATTTACCCCTTTTTTTTCAAGTCTAACTATTAAACCAAACATTGTCACCCATTTTCGAGCAAAAACCAAAGATAACAATTGAGTGGTAGAGAGAGGAAATGATGCAGAGAGAGAGAGAGAGAGAGAGAGAGAGAGAGAGAGAGAGAGAGAGAGAGAGAGAGAGAGAGAGAGAGAGAGAGAGAGAGAGAGAGAGAGAGAGAGAGAGAGAGAGAGAGAGAGAGAGAGAGAGAGAGAGAATGATAGAAAAATAAATGGAGAGAGAGAGAGAGGGAGAGAGAGAGAGAGAGAGAGAGAGAGAATGATAGAAAAATAAATTGATGGAGAGAGAGAGAGAGAGAGAGAGAGAGAGAGAGAGAGAGAGAGAGAGAGAGAGAGAGAGAGAGAGAGAGAGAGAGAGAGAGAGAGACAGACAGACAGACAGACAGACAGACAGACAGACAGACAGACAGACAGACAGACAGACAGACAGACAGACAGACAGACAGACACACACACACACACACACACACACACACACACACACACACACACGGCCTGTCTACTCACTGCGCTCCTGGAGCTCCTCTGGGCTGGACGAGGCCTCTCTGTCAGACAGCAGCCCCGACATGGAGAACAGCTTCCTGCCTACCGAGTCCTCCCCAGCCTTCAGGGAGCCGCCCGGGGAGCCAAAGTCTCCAAACTCATTCCCCTCCACCTCCAGGAAGCTCCCCTTCAGCCTCTTGGCAGGCGTGAAGGCCGAGTGGTACGCCGCGGCATCCCTCTCCTCGTGGGGGGAGGAGAAGGGTCGGAAGGCCCCCTGGAGCCCGCCGTGGTTCAGCATGCTCAGTGGGGAGCAGTCGAGGCCGGGCGGGTTGAAGTGGGGGTGCAGGTGGAGCAGGGAGGCCGGGAAGTCCCGCGAGGCGAAGGTCCCCGACACGGGGCCCTGGCGGTGGTGGTGGTGGTGGTGGTACATGGAGGTGAAGGTGTAGGAGGCGGACGGGAAGGGCAGGTGGAGGTCCTTCTCCGACACGGATACGGGCAACCCGAAGGGCCTCGGCGCCTGGCAGGGCACGGAGGCGTCGCGGCCGGACTCCGCGGTGGAGGCCAGCACCATGAGGGCGGGGGACGCCAGCGGGGGTGGGAGGTATGAGGGGCTGTCCATCTTGAAGGGCCTGTGGAGGTCCATTCAGACCTTGCAGAGGATCCGGAAAAACCTCCCCTCTTTTGTGTCTCTGGTGAGAAGGGGTGGGGAGGTGATGGGGGGGTGAGAGGGGGGGGCCGAGGGGTCTGGTGTGGGGTAAGCTGTGGCGTGGCCGACAGACCTCACGCACTCTCTGGAGTCTGTACCTGGAGGAGGAGGAGG
>CM051004.1:29129060-29134060 GCA_027704905.1 Muraenolepis orangiensis | reverse complement strand
CGCAGTGAGAGAGAGAGAGAGAGAGAGAGAGAGAGAGAGAGAGAGAGAGAGAGAGAGAGAGAGAGCTGGTGGAATGCTGGAGTGAAACACACACACACAAACAAACTTCCCTCTCTCAGTGTATCAACGCAGAGTCTGTCATAGTAGCAGTGATATGGAGACAGAGGTTGGTCCCTATATTAACATAGGGACAGGAGAGGGGAGGGACACTACAACATCCTGCCAAATACTGAGCCGCCACGGAGAGGGAGGGAGGGTGAGGAGTAGGTGGGGGGGAAAGAGAGAGAGGGGGGAGAGAGAGAGAGAGAGAGAGATAGAGAGAGAGAGAGAGAGAGAGAGAGAGAGAGAGAGAGAGAGAGAGAGAGAGAGAGAGAGAGAGAGAGAGAGAGACCATCATCCAGAATGCTGTAAGATGGAGTAGAAGGGAACGTGTGAGAGATGAGTTGGTGAGCATGGAACTATGTGTGTGTGTGTGTGTGTGTGTGTGTGTGTGTGTGTGTGTGTGTGTGTGTGTGTGTGTGTGTGTGTGTGTGTGTGTGTGTGTGTGAAAGACAAAGAGAGGAAGTGATAGAAAGAAAGCAAGTAGAGTCATGTACGTGTGTGTGTGTGTGTGTGTGTGTGTGTGTGTGTGTGTGTGTGTGTGTGTGCATGCGCGACCAAGCCGCCGGTGTGTGAGTGTGAATGTGACGAGGAATACAGAGAGGTGCATTAAGTTCTCAATCATTGATCATTTCCTCCCAAGAGATCTAGAGACTGTGACACACACACACACACACACACACACACGCACAAACACATACACACACATATGCACACACACACACGCTTATGCACACACACACACACACACACACACACACACACACACACACGCTTATGCACACACACACACACACACACAAAAGCACAGTGCAGAAACCCACACACACAATACTTAAACTCAAACACACACACACACACACACACACACACACACACACACATACATGCACATACATGCACTTCAGCATGTGGGATTCGCATGCACAGTGGTGGCGTCATCTGCTGGAGCCACACTCAGTGAACTTCATGGGGTTTTATCAGAGCACTATTGACATGGTCACACACACACACACACACACACACATGCATGTAGACATACACACACACACCAAGTATCAGACCCTCTCTAATTATTTTTCATCGTCCACATCCATGTGTGAGTCAGCCAGCTGGCTACCCAGTCATCCATTAAGCCAGTCAGCAAGTCAGTTGGTTACAATTTCTCTATGTGTAATATGTGTATATTGTCTAGGGTCAGTCAGCCAGCCAGTCAGCCAGCCAGCCAGTCAGTCAGTCAGTCAGCCAGCCAGCCAGTCAGTCAGCTAGCCAGACAGACAGCCAGTCAGCCAGCCAGCCAGCCAGTCAGACAGCCAGCTAGTCAGACAGCCAGTCAGCCAGCCAGCCAGTCAGCCAGCCAGCCAGCCAGTCAGTCAGCCAACCAGCCAGTCAGCCAGCCAGTCAGCCAGCCAGTCAGTCAGCCAGCCAGCCAATCAGACAGCCAGTCAGCCAGCCAGCCAGTCAGTCATACAGTTAGGTCAGCCAGACAGCCAGCCAGTCATTCAGCCAGCCAGCCAGGGACCTCGTCCTTTCCAGATTCTCCCTCACAGCCACGAGGCTGACACTAATGTGACACTCTGGAAAATAATTACCAACAAACGCACTGCTGACTGCAAACAGCTCGCTCCCCTCAGTGGGCTGTCACTAGTCATTAGTCTGAACCCCAGAGAGGACAGGACCACCGAAAACTGTGTGTGTGTGTGTGTGTGTGTGTGTGTGTGTGTGTGTGTGTGTGTGTGTGTGTGTGTGTGTGTGTGTGTGTGTGTGTGTGTGTGTGTGTGTGTGTGTGTGTGTGTGTGTGTGTTGTTGCCCCCCCCCCCCCTTTGCACACACACACACACACACACACACACACACACACACACACACACACACACACACACACACACACACACACACACACACACACACACACACACACACACACGAAGGGGGGAGGGTTCCTATGTCTGGAAGAAGTACAAATGGAGAGAGAGGAGTATGGAGAGACAAAAGCGTGGAGATATATTCATTTTGTAATCATTTGAGTAGGTTTATTTTTGTGTAAGAAAAAATAAAGAAAAAACTGTTTTCCTCTAATTCTTCCTGCTCATGCCACGTTTGAACATCGGGTCATGTTAGAGTCTGAGCGGCGCTCCAGTCTGTATAATTAGCCCCCTCTGGTGGATGACATGATATCCACGTGAATATCGTGTCCGTATCACAAGACCCACACAGCGGTACGGCTGTCAGGACTATACTGCAGTGAAGACAGCAACTAGAATAACAAAAAAAGAAGAAGATGAATTTTCTTTGAATTGGCAATGCAGTTTGTGACTAAACAACAACAGATAATCCAGATTAGTGAAACCCAAAAAAATAAAAGAAAAAAGAAAGCAAGAAAGAAAAGACAGAAAGACATAAAAAAAAATAACAAACCGAAAGAAGTGAACGTAAGAATGGAGCCTGTAACTCATTCAAGGTGCCACGGTGATTTCAATACAATTACACAAATTCCATGCGCTACACATCCATTCCTCGAGTACCTCCCCCCTCCCCCTAAAGACCACTATATGAATTGCCTCGGGGGCTGCGACCAGACCAGTGAGAGAAATTAACATTTCTAAGGCATTCAACACGGGCCGATATTAAAATGTCTTTGTACATCTGCCTGGAAATTTTGATTGGCAACTCAACCCACGAGTCACTAAGTGAAGAAAGGGACCATTCGTTGAGTTCTGAGTTTAATTCCATTGTTATTCTTGTTAATCAGCTCCTGTGTGTGTGTGTGTGTGTGTGTGTGTGTGAGAGAGAGAGAGAGAGAGAGAGAGAGAGAGAGAGAGAGAGAGAGAGAGAGAGAGAGAGAGAGAGAGAGAGAGAGAGAGAGAGAGAGAGAGAGAGAGAGAGAGAGAGAGAGAGAGAGAGAGAGGAGAGAGAGAGAGAGAGAGAGAGAGAGAGAGAGAGAGAGAGAGAGAGAGAGAGAGAGAGAGAGAGAGAGAGAGAGAGAGAGAGAGAGAGAGACTAAAGGATGGTTTAATAACCACAAGCAAACGGGAGGATTCTTCTCAGGCGTAAGCATGGAAGTGCATGTGCAGCTCTTTCAACAAGCAAATTGTTTTGTTTCTCTTTGTCCACATATACAGATAAAGATATAAAACATATACATGCGTGCATCGGATCAGCCCTCATTCAAGAGAATACTGCAGAGCAGCTGCAGTATTCTCTTGAATGAGGGCTGATCCGAGCATCTGTTTCAACATCGTCTTTCAAACTCAGACAACCTCCCTGGGACATGAAGAGAGGGCAAAAGAAAGTGAAAGTGGAAGTGAAAGTGAGACAACAACACAAATGAATGCCTGTGTGTCACCCAGCCAATGGCTTTATCCAGAGTGATCCCGGAGCATGAAGCCTTAGCCCATGACACCCCTGTGGTGCCCGGAAACAGATACAGCTATTCACTGTTAGCATAGAGATTTGACAAGCCAGACTGCTCTCACTCAGCAGTCTAGGTCAAATAACATGTGTGTTGCTGCTGCTCTCTCTCTCTCTCTCTCTCTCTCTCTCTCTCTCTCTCTCTCTCTCTCTCTCTCTCTCTCTCTCTCTCTCTCTCTCTCTCTCTCTCTCTCTCTCTCTCTCTCTGTGTCTCTGTGTGCCTTACTTCTCTCTCTTTTTTTCATTCAGTTTACCCTCCACGCCTTCTCCCCCCAATCCCACAACTTTGCCTTGTTCAAATTGACAAATTCAGCAACCGACAAAAGACAAAATGAAGCAGCGGGGAGAGGAGCCCTTTGAAGGGTGTAATTATTACAGATAGAGAGAGAGAGAGAGAGAGAGAGAGAGAGAGAGAGAGAGAGAGAGAGAGAGAGAGAGAGAGAGAGAGAGAGAGAGAGAGAGAGAGAGAGAGAGAGAGAGAGAGAGAGAGAGACAGAGAGAGAGAGAGGCAGAGAGATATATCTGGTTCACTGGGCAGTCAGGCACAAGGTGAAAAGATCCCCCCCCCCTGTTATTTCAGTTGTAAATATTGAGGTCTGGCTTTTTTTCATTTTTCTGATTCTTTGCAAGTGAGAAAAAGTAATTTTAAATTAGGTAAATTTTCCTAGTGTCTCACCTTTCCATATCCGTTGTAAGCCCCTTGTGATGATTCCACACAGACTGTACTTTATGTCTACTTCACAAATCCTCATTGCCACACATAGCCTCCACTTCCACAAGCCCCTTAACATGTACACACACAAACACACACGTACACAAGGACGCACACACACACACATACACACATACACACACACACATACACACACGCGCACGTACACGCACGCACGCACACACACACACGCGCACGTACACACACAAACACACACGCACACAAGCACGCACACACACACACACACATACACACATACGCACACACACATACACACACACACACGCGCACGTACACGCACGCACACACACATACGTACACATGCATGCAAGCCCGCACACACGCATACGCTCACACGCATACACACATACGCACACACGCACACACACATGCGTGCAAACATACACCCATGCATGCATGCATGCATGCATGCATGCATGTACGCACACGCGCTCACACACAGGAAAAATGGTGTATTGGACCTCAGTCAGGTAAAGGTCTCGTTTGTGCTCTGTGAGCGGCCTCTGCTCAAACAGATCAATAGCCGCTGGCACGTCCCGCTACCAACCAGGAGAAAACAATTAAAAGCCATTGATTGGGTGCCAGGCGTCCACCATGAATATGCATGTGTCCTTGACCTTCCCCCGGAGAGGAGGGGATAGAGTGACAGACAGGTGTGGGAGTTCTCTCACTCTCTCTCTCTCCCTTTCCATCCTCCCAATGGACCCGACATTGGTCGATGTTTGCTTTGTAAATCGCACACATTGCTGGCGATTCT
>CM051004.1:29044060-29121560 GCA_027704905.1 Muraenolepis orangiensis | reverse complement strand
CACACTGTAATTGTGTGCCGAGGCGACTGACAGAGTGGAGGAGGCTGTTGGAAGCCATGGTAGAGCGGGAAGAAGAGAAGGAGAGGAGGAGGAGAGGGGATGGGAGGGCGGGGCTGACAATGATGTATCCGCATAGTTTGGTACATTATTCAAGTCATCCTATGTATATGTTTTTTGTGTGTGTGTGTGTGTGTGTGTGTGTGTGTGTTTACTTAATTTTTTTTTTCAGGCTGATGCTAATCAGGGGGGGGGGGGGGTGAGGGGTATACGATGGATACCCGGAGATACTTCAGCGAGAGGATAATAAGATTTGTTTGTCATGTTTTTGGAAATGGACAATTCAAATTGTACCCACTATGTATGTGCCCACTCTCATTACACCTCTGGTGCCCTACCTAACTAATTGGGAGGAGAGATCATGCTAACTCGATAATTATGATTTATGAGACAATCTCTGGTGGATATTGCACATTTCCTCGCTGACTTGAAGGCAACACGTAAACCAGCCCTCTAGCGATCAATATTTGTACATTTTCCGTGTCTAAGTTGTTAACTTGTTTAGTATTTCATTAGTTCCCTTTAAAGAGGAGTGGTTCCCCACGCCGACATGTATGCAGATCTGACACCTCTCGCAGACCTGTGGATAATGAATGTCTAATTGACTCATTTAAACTCTGTTTGCCTGCAGGAGACCCTTTGCATTAAATGTTTGATTGCCCCGCATTAAACGTCATTAATCCCATCCACTCTTAATAAGGCCTTTATGAGGCCGGCCCGAAACTTCCCGCCTACCTCCGCACGCTCTTTGCATAATTAAGTAGAATATTCAAAAATATGGAAATGAAGAAGCTCTCCGGATTTGACTAATGTTCTTTATACCGTGGGTTTCTAATTATTGTTCAAAACGCACCCCGTTTGGTTCCTCTGCGCCGGGTCACAGTTCGTTAGGTTGGGTCGCGATGGGTTAATAACAGTTTACTCTTTTTGTTTAATGGCCTCAGAGCTGGGCCGGGCCTCCTTTATCATAACTGCGTCCAAGCTTTCAAACCAGAAGGCGTGGCCTCGTCCCCCAGTGGACACACACTAGGGAGGAGGGTCGGGCGGGAGCAGACCGAGGCAGTGGTCTCTACACGGCGTGCAGCACAGAGTGAACTTTCCCCAGTCATTACTGTCCACCGATGTGCCAGACTCAGGCTGAGAGACACAAACTTGTGTCTTGTGTTTATAGCTTAACTGATCCTCTTATTCCCGCTACTCCTCCAGTGTCTCCGCTCTGCCCTAATCTCTCCGCGGGTCTTACTGGCCCAGGGTGACAAATGGAATGGGGGGAGCCAGCCAAGCATCGCCCTGGTGGAGGAGCTCAGGCCAGGGTCTCGCTAAGCCCCCTGCTCAGCCCCCCCCCTCCCCCCTGGATCATCTCTGTCATGGACAGCACTAACCCCCCCAGAGAGGCCACGCAGACAGGCAACACACACACACACCAACGCACAAACACATGTACAGACACAAAGCTGCATGCACACAGACCAGACACACAGACACACACTTTCAGACACACGCATATTTGAACACAGTTTCAACACAATTTATCCTGGGAAGGCAGTAATTTTCATATTTTCTGTTAAAAAGTGGCATTTTAAACAAGTTTTTAGTACGTGATATCACCTGAAAGACTGAACAAAATCTACGTCTAGACATTCACGGAGGCAACACCAAAAAAACTGTCAGAAACAACAGTGAGCTTCCATAACGGGATCTCCTCATATAGACATGGCCGGGCATCATTCCTTATCCACCGCATCTCAACACAGACCCACACTGACAGGGTTAATGATTCCGCCACCTTAAAACTATCCGGGGTATCTCGGTATGTGTGGATAATGTGCCCGGGACCGAAGTCTCTGGATAACACCCGGGCAGCTCTATTTTAGTGTCTGGTGTCCCCCTCAATACCACCATGTGCTAAATGACTGGGAGGTAATGAGTGGCTGTGGGCCTGTGACACTGACAGCGCCTGAGAATGTAATGCGCGAGTCTCTCTTCCCTCCCTCTCCCTCTCCCCCTCTCTCTTTCTTTCTCTCCCTCTCTCTCTCCCTGGTCCCGCTGTGCGCCCCACTGCCTCCCCGCCACGGGATCAGCTGCAGGCGTTAATGAAACGTCAGTCAGGTAATTGAGGCTCCGGTGGTGGCCGGCCAGCCAGGCGAAGCAGTCAGCCCACCGTCGGGTGATGACACTGGGACACTGGCAGCCACAGCATCCACCCCCTCCACCCCGCCCCCAAAATCCCCCACCACTCCCATCCCAAACCCATCTACAACCACCACCACCAACACCACCACTCTATGGAGCTCTTACAGGAAGCGATCCAGCCGGCTGGAAAACATTGCATTTATGCTGACATATCACCACACCCCCCCCCCCCCACACACACACACACACACACACACACACACACACACACACACACACACACACACACACACACACACACACACACACACACACACACACACACACACACACACACACACACACACACACCACCACCTCCCAACTGCTTGTGTGAAAGGTAGAAATTGGAGTGATGAGCTGTGAGGTTCGTACACAGGCATGTTGAGTAGTGGGAGCCCGAGCCCAAAGCTACCTGGAGTCGTCGTCCCCCTCCTGCCCACTCCTGGTGATAGGGGTCAGAGGGGTTCAAATCAATGTGTTATTGCACCCCCCCCCCCCCACCAACCCCTAGAGTGGTGTTACAATCGCGCCCCGGCCACTGATTTGCCCGGGAAGGAACCCCCAGTGAATTATGTGTAACGCTGTGGATCCGCACGGCAAATTGGATTTTTCTTCCTAGAATTACAATTGAAAGACATTTTCTGTACTTGGCCCGCCTGGGCTAACCCTCTTGTCGGGTAAGATCGGGAAGCCTCTCTATCTCACACTAAATTAACCCCTGTGTGTTTCTGAGGCGCGTCGATTCGGACAGAACAACGTTCCGTCTACCTAGCCCCCTGTCGAATCAGGCCGCCCAATCAGATGTCTTTGCGTGGCAGCGTGACCTCCCTCCCTCTCTTTTAATATTTACATTAATATAATTGACATGCATGTGTGTGTGTGTGTGTGTGTGTGCGTGTATGTGTGCTCCAGTCGATGTTCAGAGACACTCGTTCCATGTAGGTATAACCACCTCTTTTCCTGTAAAACAGGGAGTCACACCAAACTAATGAGGCCTCTGAGCACTTTTTCGAAGTATTTTCCCCATTTCAACACCTAGATTTGTACCTCATCACTCTCAATTCAGAGGGAACTGAAGTGGCCACAATTAAATGAACCCTAGTCGTTAATATATGTAGAAACAAACTGCGGGCTTAGGAGAAAACACGCATTCCCACAACACTCGACTCAAGTCGTCCCAAGTCGGCACACGGTTCCAGAGGCAAAAAAGTCCAGGTTTTAGTACCAGACTCTCCTCTCTCTCCACTCCACTTCACTCCACACACTTGGTCCATCTCTCGGGGGGATGAGCGTGCGTGTCCTGGACACCGGGGTTAATGCCTAGCTGTAAGCACTGCTCAGCACCATGCAGTGATTGGGTTTGCATTGTCGGCAAAAACTCCACTGGAAATGACTTCCACCATCCAACCCCCCTTTGGGCATTTGTGATTTCCCAGTCCCAGCATTACACGTATCCTATTCCTGTCCTTTTTACTTTTTTTTTGTAGGTACTTTTGTGTGACCTGGTGTCCCAGCAGGGGGGGGGGGGGGGGGGGTGCAGCGATGCTGCACCATGATTAAAACTTTCCTCCCTGAAGGTGACACAGATTGTGGGGAAGAGATGAAAGTCAATGTCAAACCTGCACAGACGAGATGAAGAGCAAAAACACGGAGGTGAAGATGACAGTTGGAATAGGAAACGAGGGAGGGCAAACCGTCTCAAAAACAGAGCCGCAGCTCACTCACGCAAGCACACCCGAGTTTGAGTTCAAAACGTAACTATCCTCCCTCACCCTGCCTATGAAAATTGGTTCCTTGTATATATATATATATATTTTTTTTCTTTTTTTCTTTTCCTAAAAGTAATCTATGATTGTAGTCGCTGACATCAGCGACGCCTCCGGGACGTGGGAACAAAATAAAGCATCAACAACCCAATCATTGTCAGATCAGACATCACCCGGAAGGAAGGGCTGTGTTTCACCCGCGGCGCTGCCCCCCCCCCCCCCCAAGTCCTTCTCGCCACGCGTCATTCCTCCTCCGCGCGCTCAATCACTACCGCCGCCGACGGTGTCGCCCGCCCGGGCCAAGCGGGGCCCGTTGACAGAGACGTATGTTCGTGATTAGCCCAGGACACAGTTCAATTATGATAAACAGCCATCACACCTCTTAGGAGTCGTGATTAAGGCATGGGGGGGCTTGATAAAGAGATAGACCACCATCATCACCATCACCACCCCCCCCCCACACATCTCTGTGCCACCACAACCAGCTTATAAGACACTCTCGGCATGGCGTTATGCCTCATGCTTTTCACATCAGTGCCGCCAAAAAGCCTCTCTCTCTGTGTGTGTGGAGGTGGAGGTCTTTATCATTCACACATGGCCGGTGAAGCATCCACGCCTACTCATTTTCAATTTAGACCTTTTTTTATTTTTTTTATTATTAATAACCACCATCTTCTTTGCCCATCGTACATGGTACCTGCCATATAACTTTAGAGGGGGCTGGAGACGGAAACGGAGAGGTAGAGCGGAAGAGAGAGAAAGAAAGAAAGATGCCTTATTTTTGATAAATGGACAAGCCTTGATGAAGAGTCGATTTCAACGGAGCGCTGTTGGAGAGAGAGAGAGAGAGAGCTAACATTAATCCAAGACCAGACTGGGAAAGATCGAGAGAAAAAAAAAGAACAGATAGAGAGGAGGCGGAGAAAAGAAAGATAACCCCTTTGGCTGTGTTCCGTCAAGGGAGAAATTACACATTTACGAAGGTTTTTCCAAGCAATGACGGGTTCCATAGATCAAACCAGGCTGGATTTACAAGCCAATTTTCAACATGAAATATAGACACCGAGAATCCATTTTCTCCCCGTGTTTACTCCTTCCGTCCTCCTCTCCAACATCCGATGGCTTATAGAGTGTGTGTGTGTGTGGATATAAGTTTACTCTGGAAACCGCGATGCTTAATAACAGTTGTACAACCAGGAAGTCAGGTGGTGATGGGGAATGGTCGCCTGCCGCTACAGTTGTGTGTGTGTGTGTCTCTCGCTAGGAAAATGTCAGGGTACCGCTAACGGAGATGGAGAGGGTAACAACGGGACTCATACCACAGAGGATGAAGAGCTGGAGGGGACTATTTTCAGGGGAGAACATGTATATTTCTAAGGGTGAAACAACCCCCATCCCCCCCTCCTCCCGACCGGTTACACTGTGCCAACACTTTTACAAAACATACCTGCGGTAGAAAGTACCAGGACTGCATTATTTTTAAGTTATTCTCCCGAGAGTTAGAATTTGTTCAGGTTATACCCAAGACAAATGAAGCCCCTTGCAGTCCTCTACAACACAGCAAAAGCCTATCAAATTTGCATAGAAATTAACATCTAAGTAGGCTAAATGACATAATTGACATGCAATTAGCAATATTATGCGAGGGAAGGAACCAAATGAAGTTTCCATGGCAGTGGCAATCTAAGAATGATCACCGCTTAATTATCATATTAATGAAGTCATTAGCTGTCACACAAGTGAGATGACAGCCAAGGTAGAAATGTCACGATCTTACAATTTCAACCGCAAATATAGTTTCAACACTAATTGTTTTCCAGTCAAGGACCCCGAGTCTTGAGTGTGCGGACAATCCAGAGAACGGCTGGTTAAAAAAAAACAAGGTTTATTAAATGTTCATCTTCAAGGTCGCTGGAGGACACGTGGCGCACACAATCAGGCCACGCTTCTTTTTTACAAAACAAATGCGTCACATAGAAACAAAATAGACACATCTACACAGAGAGCGAGAGAGAGAGAGAGATGTCAGAGAGAAGGTAGCACAGCTACAGAAAAGGCAACCTGCCTCCAGTAAACAGCATGATTACCCTAAAAAGAGAATCCTCTGAACTAAACCCGATAGCTTACGGTTCTCCTCGCTCCCCGTCACACACGCGTCCCTCTTTTTCATTTCAATTCATTTCAATTACCCGGTCAGTTCCCACTCCTTCCCCGTTGCCCTATTAGCTTGGCTTGGCAATTTACAGTTGATCGGGGGCCTCATCTGAGGGCCAGAGTGCCGACCGAGGGCCCACAGAAGAGGGGTAATGAAATGGAATGTCACTCAGCTGTTGCCTTTTGTCTCCCTAGCGTACAGGTGACATGGTGTGTATATCCACCTCCTGTGTGTGTGTGTGTGTGTGTGTGTGTGTGTGTGGCGAGCCCTGTTAGAGGAGTGGATATAGTAGCCTTGTGTCTGTGTGAGAGGGAGCAGGAGACCATATAGACCAGATCAGTGATGAGAACGGGTGACATTGTCCCTCGTGTGCACGACGGGGCCGCCAGTTTTATCTTCATCGTCAAGGTTTCTTCATCTTCTTCACCGAAGAGCAGCTGGAGGCCGACTCTCTCCGTTTGCGCTGGGGAGGCAAAGAGAAAGGATTGAATTTGTTCTTTTCTTTTCTGTGAAACATGCCACAGAAGCCGCCGGTCTGTTGACATTTAAAACAGTGCACACGGTCACATTACGGCTTCCGGCGCAACCAACTTAAGTAGGGATGCACCTCTACCACTTTTTCACTCCCGATACCGATTTCTATGTTCTTTTAACGGCTGCTACCGATGTCAGGCCGATTGATCCTAATTTTCAATTTGCAAGCTTCGAAAACGGCAAATTCTTTGCCGTTTCATCGTCGAATTTACGTTTTACAATGATGACATTTGATGCTTTATACCTTTATATAAACATATGTTTTGTAAATGCTTTCTGTATCGAATACATTTATAATGACAGATATTGTATTGAATGATTTATTAAAAAAAAAACAACATACAATCTCTCTCAGTGCTCCGGTATTTTAGGCCAGCATCGGGTCAGCAAAAGTATGCCAAATAAATGCACCATGACATAAAAACACTAAGGCACCTTCCGACTCCCGAGAGGCAAGAGAACGCGGGGCCCTCAAGAGTGAAAGGGCCTTACCGAGTTGGGGGTCAGCGGGGCTCCCACCACATCAATGAACTGCTCCTTGGCCTCCACTTTAATGTCCTCAATGCCGGGCCAGGCCTGGGCCTCTCCTCCTGGGGCGCACGGCACCACACCACCACTGTTGTTGTTGTTGTTACTGTTGTTGTTGTTGTTGCACGCGCTGGCCTCTCCCACCTGGGGCGTGGACACCGTCAGGAGCCCCTGGAACCCGCCGCTTCCCATGACGCTGCCGCCGACGCCGACTTTGAGCAGGGCCTCGTAGCGGTGGCGCAGCATCTGCTGTTCGTACTCACAGTTGCTGAGCGCCTGCTTCAGCTCGTAGACCAGCACCAGGTCGCTGCGGAGCTCGTTAAACATCTGCACAATTTCCTCCGTGGTCATAGGGTTGAGGTCTGGATACCGGGGGACAGGACACGCAGGACATGGGCGTCAGTATGTACACTAGTGAGAGTTCACTTTATTTCTCAAGCGCGGGCTTAATTTGCGCCGCTGCTTTTTGTGGAAACATGCTTTGAATTCAAGTATAGGTACGGTTGGGCACAGCATGGCAAGCTGGTTAGGGTCATTTTGCACTCACCGACTCCTTGCTCTGTCAGGATCTGCTCAATGGCTTTAATCTTCTTCTGGCCTACAGAGCTAGGCAGTTTCATCTAGAATAACCAGAATAATCATCACACACACACACACACACACACACACACACACACACACACACACACACACACACACACACACACACACACACACACACACACACACACACACACACACACACACACACACACACACACACACACACACACACACACACACACACACACACACAAGAGTTAAGGTGCTGTAGATGATACAACCAACTCCTCCATGTCGATGCATCTAATTCATGTGAAATGCTCTTCAGTGGGCCAGATCAAAATATCTTTATTCACTGGAGCCGGTCAGACTGATTAGCCGCGGGAACGCGCTACTCCTTTAGCTAATGCTAATGCATTTTCCATAGAGATGGCGGGCGGCTCCTCATCAGTCTTGGAGATGAATCTGCCCTGCTAAGTCTTAGCAGTGTTAGCTGGTCACCAACTGTATCAATCATCATAGCGCTAATGAGAGATAGCTAGCTCAGGTCAAACGCTCTAGTTTGCTTACATGATACATCAAAACAGAGGGGTGTGCTATTTGCCAGTGCTATTACTAGTGGTTCTTAAAAATAAACATACTTACAAAAGCGAATACTACATTGAACTGGCTCATCAATCAACTGGCTCACACACTAGTTTCTATAATGAATGCCAACAAAGAGTTATGCTTACCCTCTGGCTGCGAAGTGTGACACCTGCAGACTTGAAGTCTGGGAATTTGATGCCTGCCGTCTCTGGAACGGCCTGCATAGAAGGATAAATACCATATAATGAATCACGGTTACAAACACTGTGGCCACATTGGTCCGGTTTACATAAGATACATATCTAGACCTAAACTGTTATTTTTATTTTTTTTTTCAAAAATAGTATATATATATATAAACATAATTATTCTTATAATTATTATAACTACTATTTACAGTCCGTGGGAGATTCTGTCTGGACAAGAACCCGTCTCGATCGCGAGTCAAACTACAATGAATGCGGCGTATGCTGGACGGGTGGTGGTCTACATCTCTGGTACGGCCACTGCGGTTCCCGTTGAGAACATTTCCCATTGCGTCGCAAACTCACTGCCGTTTGTCAAATCGTGCTTTGAAGAGCGATTCGAAACATGCACGTAAAAGGGGGCCATAGACTCTTCATTGGTTCTCATTCAGAGTGGGTGGACCCACTATAGTCTACACAAAAAACAACTAAATGATTTGAAAAAAAGATGCAAAATTGGAGTTTCTTCCTTTGAACCGGGAATATCTGATATTGTTTATCAACTTCTTGAAGAACCACTGTAGCTAAAGAATGTAGCAAAAGTTACCATTTTCCTTTAGAATATTCATAGAATAATCATAATGCATATACATTATGCATAACCATAATGACGCAATTGACAACCTATACCTAATATTATTTACAACGGCATTCCTTTCCTTCAGGATATAGGAAAGGATGTAATGTAGTGCCAATGAATATTGGCGCAAGGCAGTAAATATTTAAAAAAAGAACTTACAATTCAAGACTTTATATTCATACATTTACAAAGTGCTGAAAAGTGTTTGACATAAGCGTTGACACAACCTTTATATCCCCCTTGCCAAATTTGAAAAAAGGGTGTAAATGTAAATGTAAATGTGTGTGTGTCATACCGGCTTCTCTGTTTCCCTTTTCTGTGGAAGCTTCTTCTTTGAGACACGCTTCTCTGCACGCCTCAACTCTGTGTTGGTGTCAGCGGCCTTAATAAGTTTCTGCAGGTCCTGTGCCTTCTTTTCCCGCTCTTTCTTTCTTGTCTCTATCTTCCGCAGCTCCTGGGTCAGATACTCCTCTTCCGCCACCTGCAGGGGGAAAGAGAGAAGTGCAACGTGAATACCGCGCCACAGTAAAAGGCAATAGGGAGTCAAAAATGTTGTTACTTGACAGCAATAGCAGAAAACTATTATGACTTGGGGATTTAAAATAAAAGAACATACTGTGAATAGACTGTGGTTAAAAATACATAAATAAAAATGTACAGCTTCCGAGTATATCTAGTTATTTAGCAGATTCTCTCTCTCTCTCTCTCTCTCTCTCTCTCTCTCTCTCTCTCTCTCTCTCTCTCTCTCTCTCTCTCTCTCTCTCTCTCTCTCTCTCTCTCTCTCTCTCTCTCTCTCTCTCTCTCTCTCTCTCTCTCTCTCTCTCTCTCTCTCTCTCTCTCTCTCTCTCTCTCTCTCTCTCTCTCTCTCTCTCTCTCTCTCTCTCTCTCTCTCTCTCTCTCTCTCTCTCTCTCTCTCTCATTCTTCCCACTCAAACTCAGTACGTCTAATTTGTTCCGTGGCGACTTTTAAAAGCGGCAATGTGAAGCGGCACTACGAGATAAAGCACACATCTTTTAAGCAATCATACCCACCCAAACTAAAATTAAACGATCTAGGAGCCAAATATGATCGATCTGTATTTACCGGTAGCTTTCGGCAGTGCACCAACATTTCTGCTACACACACAGCATTTTTTTTGTTGCATGTATTATGTATTATATTATGCTTCATCTGATGAAGCTGCTCCGATTGAGCAGTTTAGAGTGAATATCGGCCGATAATGATTGCCGGCCGATCAATCGGAGCATCCCTAATAATTGGTATTTCTTGCATCCCTTATCTGGGAAACACTGTACGTTACGAATAAAAATAAAAAAAAGAAGAGAATGGGGAGAACATACATTTAAATCCACTTTATAAAGTAGGTACCACTGACCTGCTCAGGTGTGCGGTTGAACAGCTTGTCCAGCTGTTCTTTGCGGCGCCTCTCGTGGCCAGCGTCAAATATGTAGAGCTTTGGCTCGGCGCCGGACGCTGCGCGCACCTTGGTCAGCTTACCACAAATGCAATAGTATCGCTCTTTCAGGTCTTCCACTGAGCGTTTCTGGAAGCAATCAAGGAAAATGTACTATTATTATTAGAGCATAGTGACATAGTGAAGGCCTCGGTGCACCTGTAGTGAACGTGCATGTATGTTTGTACGTTTATTTACCCTGTACTGTTGGTGGTCGTAGCGGTCGTGGACTACCACAAAGCGCAGGTCGAAGCGCTTGCAGAGATCAAAGAGGTGGTCCGTCTCCGCTTTGGTCCAGCCGTCGTCATGGAGGAACAACTGATACTCCTGCTCCGAGTAGACGGGCACCTGCACCGCCTAGAGCAGAGGCATGAAGTGGAAACCGTGAACCTTTTGTTGCTTGGAAGACATCTGTTTATGCATTCAAACACAGACCTGTGTCGAAATATAGTGTGTTTATGTTGCTATTTTTTGTGTTTTCTTAAGAATTAACAACATCCATGGTTACTACACTGTGCATTGTTAATATTCATGCACGTTTGATTGCATAAGTTTAAGTGTAATAGTTTGCTTTGATAGATTAAAAAAAGCAATTTTGAAGAGAATGCATAACATACACGATATGTAGCATATACAACCAAAAAGTGTTATGTGAAGACATTTGTTTTAATTATAATTTATTCATGTTGATATTTTCACGATTGTATGTCAGAAAGGTTTTCATTGCCAACAAATCACATTGTTGCAGTGTCTCTCCACCCTAGCTACATTACACCTGCAATCTGGCGACAAACAAAAAAAATCTCACTTATTCCTTACCTTGTTGAAGCGTGCGAACGGATAGTCTTTGCCCTCTTCCGCCGTGCGTCTCCAGTGATTGAAGATGGCTCCGTCTTTGCGGGCAGGATTCGTAAAGGGCATCCACTTCCAGGGACGCACCTTTTTACAGCCGAGCTTGGCTTTGACGGTCCTGTAGCCCTGCGTTGTGTCGCTGGGCAACAGAGGTGGTGCATCTCTGGACAAACACACAATGACATTAAGATTAGATTAGATTAGATTCAAATGTATTGTCATTGCACAGCACAAGTACAGTACAGCAAAAATAATTTGGCATCTAATCATAAAGCAAATGTTACAGTAAAGTGCCTGGTAATATATCATGTACAGTGGTTGGATAATATGTAAAAATAGTCTACTAAAAACAGGTATAAAATAACTTATAGAGTAAGTACGAGATATGTATATATACATATTTATATATATATACACAAGGTAAGTATACACAAGTATAAACAGGTAGTGAGCAGGGGTATGCAGTTGTATCAACAAGATAAATATAAATAAAAATGTATATACAGCAGGTTGTGAGCAGGGGTGTGTAGTTATATCAACAGTTTAATATAATACAGATTAATATATATATATATATACGGTAAGTACGGTAAAAACATACACGACTATCATACAGGTATATAAACAATACATATGTAAACTATATGTATAGGTAGGGAGTTATGATACAGGGCAAGGCCGTTGAGGAAGTAGGGCAGACATTTGTGGCAGTTGGAGGCAAATTAAAAAAATAATAATAATCACACAGAGATCACAAATAAGAAATCCTACTTTTTATCAGAATAGAGCAGGGCATAGACCTCCCGGTGCATTCCCTCTGGCCTCTTGAAGGTCAGCGTTTCGTTAGCCTTCTTGGCTTTTTTCTGTGGGTGATGATTGGAAGTATTGGTCACAGAATATCAAATAGTTCCGTAGCGTGGCTACTAAGCAGGTGAGCCTTGTATAGGTGTATAGGTGGGGTATAAGGTATAGTACCTTACTCTACACATTACCGACTTGACCACTCTCTCTCATCACTTACGTCCCCTGGCTATTGCACAGTTGACCATTTAGGAATCAATGATTCGGTGAGGATATTATTGCATAGCGTTTCGTACACCGCGAGTCATCCGTTACTATGACATACTTTATTTTATTGTATAATTTGATTAAAAAACTGTATCTCACCTTTTCCGAGTTGATGAAATCCTTCTTACTGATGGGAGCATCGTTGTCCCCTCCTGCCAACTCCAGAATGTCCCTCACATCAGCTCCAGTACCCATGGCTATAACTTATGTTTTCAGACACCACCTGTCAAAAGTTTTAAGTTGAAATGTTGTCAATTTAACATGGTATGCTGTTGTTTATAACAGGTAAGCATCCGTAGAGAGAGCTACAACAGCAGGTCTAGAACAGCGGCTATCTAGTATTGAGTAACGACAGATTAAAACAATGGTTTGTTTAAAGCGATCTGTGGGGTTTATCTGCTATTCCGTTTACCTTTGAAAACGTGTTACTGTTGTTTTTTTATGATGAGAAAAAGCAGTGGTTTTCATTGAGAATAGAGAATCATACCTAGCTTTTGGGTTAGTACTCAATTTAGCGATGCACTGCTAGCCAGCATAAACTTCCGCCGCCGGTGTCTCTTTGAATTATAAAATGTTTGTCGCCCCCCTGAGATCTGGCGAGGAACTGCAGGACAGACGGTCTGGGGTCATGCGGTCAATACCACTTCCGTTTTGGTCTAACGACAGCAATACTATTTATTGTTGAATGCTTTATTGAATATATAAGCTACTTGAGTAAACACGAATCAACAGTTTGAGAATAAATAGTTGAGAAATTATTAATAATAACAATAATAATAATAATAATAACAACAATCTCAATCAAGCAACAATATATATATATATATATATATATATATATATATATATATATATATAAATAAATGTAAAAAAATCAGTGTGAGTGCTACAAAGTTAAAAACATATCAAACAAACACAATAAAAGTACTAAAAATAGTGAACACTAATATTAACATAAAATGGCCTTACTAAATCAAAAGTCTGGTCCCTGGGGACCAAGCTGTTGGCAGATCTGAGGGTGTAGATGGCGGTTTGTGGAGTAATGAGTTCTTGTAGACAGGGAGGTGCATAACCATTTATGCATTTGTGTGTATGTGTGTAACAGGATTGTGTCCATGATTTTGACAATCCTGAATGAGACCGGAAGCCAATAGCAATTAAAACAGAGTCTGTGTTATATGCTCATGTTTACCAATTTTGCACTTTAGCACTATTTTGAATGTAGTGAATATTCTGGGTACTCTTTCCAGGGATCCCAATAATAATAATTATTATAAATCAATTTAAGAAATGAAACAGTTATATTCTAGTCTATGGAATCGAAGTTTTTCCAGCTTCTGTTTTTATTTTCTTGTTGTTGTGATGAACATAATCTCTCAGCTTTGTGACCTATGCTACTCAAAAGCATCAAATTAAGCTATCATATATACTTCCAGCAGCTCTGAGTTATATTACTGTGGTGAAGCAAGGGCATCATACACAAACGAAAAGTAATCTGAGGCAATTAGTTAAAAAGTGATATGTAAGTAACGTATAACCTTTTGCAGAAATATAAATATACATATCACTGCACATATTCAGGATTTGCAGCTTGGCATTAGGGCTGGGCAATATGGACTTAAAACTATATCACGATATTTCATGGTATTTATCGCGATAACGATAAATGACGATAAATGACCAAAAAATTAATAAATAAAATAAAACACTCATTAATAAGTCGGTAGTCGGTCCCGACTTATTATGATTTACTTCCGCGGAGAAAAAAATAGTTCTCCGAAGTTGAGGCGTTGCTTGGCAACTGGCGCAAACAATTCAGCAATTCTATCAGCAAGTCAGTATTTTCCGTCAGGAAAAGTGAACGGGACTACTCGCGGAGTGATATGATGAACGGGACTACTCGCGGAGTGATCTGATAGCCGTGAATAGAAGCCAATTCCAGCTCCTTTTTCCTCCATTAACTCTTCCTCGCCTACGTTTGGAACTCTGCCTTCCGCCATTGTTGTTCTCCTTCTACATGCCCACGTTTGTCGCATATGTAAATACGTCATTAATTATCGTCATTACCGCGGTATGACAAAATACTTATCGTGGGGAGGACTTATCGCGATAAACGTTAAATGATACGATATGGCACAGCCCTACTTGGCATGTCATGTTTTGTTGAGGTAGATCTTAATTTATATTTCTAGCATAACTATTCCTATTTGTGCTGCCGATAGCTAGTTACCGCTCTGGGTTGAATATCAATCTAGTACCAATCTAATTAAATCTAAATCACTGCACTGTTTACACTCTCCATAACGGATATCGCATTTCCCCCCCCCTAAGGCATTAATTCAAAGGCACAAATAAATAACCAAATACATTAATTTTTTTATTTATGTATTTTTTTATTTAGTATTCAAATTGTTATTACATCTGTGAAGCATTTGTACCTAGAAAGACACTTTTGTGTAACATTGTTTTCCTTATGAGATCTACGAAAAATTAAACCACTCAATCGTCCTCAACCTCAGTGAAGTTGAGCCCTGTATGGTATTTAGGACGGATCACCACAGTGTAGGAATACTGATCTGAGAAGCATGGGTAGACTTGGCCAGAGTCTTTGTTCACTGGGATTATGTTCATCTCATGTTCAAGTTTGAGGTCCTGAACGTGGGTGACATACTTGCCGTTGCATGAAAGAACCATCTTGTTCTTGTAAACAATGCCGTTTTTAAACACCGTGGGCAGAGCGCTGTTGCTGTTCTCCGATGACAGCGTCACGGAGGGGCAAGCCATCCGGTTGTCAGTACACTCATTTGTTCGGATGAACAGCCGCGTGGACCAGCTCATGTCATTGAAGAGAGCAAAGTAGGCACTGTTGTGCACCGGCGTGCGGAACGTAATGTCGAGGTTATCCCTGTTGTGCTCCCTAAAATAGATCCCAGTGTGTTTGAAGTTGACCACCTCAGTTGAAGTGAAGGTGAAACTCCACGGCCTGCCGGTGTAGATCCTGGGAGTGTAGGATTTCCACTCACTCATGAGCTCGCCGAACAGCTGACCAACCGGCAAGGAGTTGAACTGGAAACCCTGCAACTTCCCCGCCTGGTAGCGGGGATCGTTTAGCCGGTGGAGTTCCTCCGCTGAGATCATGGGGAAGCGAATGTGCTTCAGCAGGTCAAAATCCTGCCCTGACACCAACGTCTTCCCTTGGGCTTTCTCCCACCTCTCCAAAGCCTGGAGGACAAAGAACTCGCTGGGTACTATCAGGTCCGTGCGCGACAGGAGACCCTTCACCGCGGCGACGGACAGGCCGGTCCACGCCGGGGACCTCACCAGCGCCTCACAGTTCCAGGCAAAATAGCGAAGGCAGGATTTCTGCAGTGCCTCGTCGCTCATGCTGACTGCGTAGTTAAATAAAGATGACTGTTGTGTGAAAGTTGTGTCTTCGGGGAGTAGCCAGGTGAACATTTTTCCCGCCTCTTCCTGGAGCGCCTTTATGCCCCAGTCGGACGCCATCTTGTGAATGCACTGGGCAGAGGCCACGTTGATGTTTATCTTTCCGGTGTACTGGTATCTGCAGGGTTTAAACAACCACCATCATTTCTGAACCCTGTTACACACACGCACACACAATGCCGTTTTTTTACCTGACAAACTGCACAACATACGGTTGACACTTCGAGCTGACCTCAATGCTGAGGTTGGCCTGGGAGGAGCCTAGGGAGGGCAACTTGGACAGAGAGAGAATTAGTTTGTGTGCACAGATGGTCTCCACAGGGTTGTTTTCAACCACCACAGTTAAGTTCAAGTCACAGTCCCGTCCACTGTCAAACAGCTCTCCCAGGACTTCAGAGATCCTTGTGCTGTGCTGCACGGAGTATTCCCGAGTGACGTTCTGATTTGAGGCTGTGAGGAAAGAAATGAAAATAGTTATTTTAAAAAACTGTTATTTAAATCTGCGTTTTCCACATGGCGACTATAATCATAGTGTATTCATATTTGATATGAGTTTTATTAAATGACATTACTGTACAGTCATTGAGCGAACGCTTTTGTCAAAGGTGCGTTCACACCTATTGGTATTGTAGGCAAGAGAAAAACTTCACCAGAAGTCAAAAGTGCATTTCATTCCTAACAACTCCCCAAGAACTGAACCATTACTTAGGTAAAATTACAATAAGTTGGCAAAAAAAGGACAATATGTAACTAACTAACAAGCAAACAATCTACTTGGTAATACGCTAGTAAAAAGTGATACGATTCAAGATTTTTATTTTATCATTTGCAACAAGTTCAATGGAATGCTTACTCCCTATTCCTCCCGCAGTATGCATTTCTAAAACACAATATTATAAAAAACACTAAAAATAAACATAAAAGTGACTGAAGGATGATGTGTTGAATTGTGCAAAACGTATTTAAAAGCATTTTAAAGTGCTAGTAGTGCTGCAGCATCATGAAAACAGTGCAGAACAGTGCAGAACAGTGCAGTTACAGTGTAACTGTAATGAGTCCAGAAAATCCAGCATAGTATGATAGTGTAATGTGAATGACATGTTATGACAGTGGCAGCACTGCTAGCAGTTCAGTAGGCCCACTGCCTGTGGATAAAAACTGTCCTTGAAACTGGTAGTCCTTGTACGAGTGCTGCAGAACCGGCTGATAATATGATATATTATATATATATCATATAATTTAGCAGTTGATCAGATATGATCTGTTTATCTGTTTAAACACATTATATAATGACACGCACGCATGCACGCACGCACGCACGCACGCACACACACACACACACACACACACACACACACACACACACACACACACACACACACACACACACACACACACACACACACACACACACACACACACACACACACACACACACACACACACACACACACACACACACACACACACACACACACACACAAATAGGCATACAACAATATGACTAATCTTACCGATCTGGCAGACAACCCCTGCGTCTTCTGCGTGTTTGCAGTCTGATATTCCCCAGCCAGGGAAACTACACCTGGAGAGGTCTGTCTCCGTCCCCTGACAGTTCAAGTCATCCATAAAGATTTGACCTTGTCCTAGGCCCCGACAAAAAACATCATCATTAACATACAACACACACACACACACACACACACATAACACAACCACGATACATACCTGCCCCATACACTCCTCCGTTGACAGCTGCTTTGGCCCCGGCGAAGTTCAGGTGGCGACACACAACCATGGCTTCGTTTATGTCCCAGTCGTCATCACATACAGTGCCCCACACTCCGTTCAAATAGACCTCCACCCGGCCCTCGTGAGACTCCTTGCCTCCAACCAGCCTCATGTCACCATTTGTAAACCCTGCAGTGGTGATAAACAGCTACTGTTTCGTCTTTCAGCAAACGCTTTCATCCAAAGCAATTTACGGTGAGTATACGTGTCATTAATGACCTGCGTAGGGGAGATTGCGTTGAAGGACGCCTACAGAACAGCGGACCATGGATGTAGGCACGTAGGCCGAGATAAAAACCTCATGCCTCTACGCAATTTGTTTTCCACATCACTCTCATGTAGTGGGTTGTATTAAGTAAGGGGTGTGGTCTACTTCAGATCAATTTGCCATGTTTTAGGAGTAGCCTACAGCAGGGGTTCTCAAACGTTTTTGGGCCAGGGATCCCTTACAGGGAAAACAAAAATTCATATTCGTAACACCAATTAAACATATTCTAACTACCATTTGTACTCCTAGATGCCATTGGAACTATTTGTATTCTAAAAATGTTCAACCTAAATACCCGTTTCATAGTAATGAAATGTTACATGTTACAGTAACAGTGTAACAACCGTAACAAGACAGTCCTATGACTGAACTGTAACAAGATGAACAGCATCAAGACAGTCTTATGAACAGTATCACTATGAAAAGTAACATGAGTAACAAGACATAGTCCTGACTATGAACTGTAACAAGATGAACAGTAACAATACATTGTTCTATGACTATAAACTGTAACATGATGAACAGTATAAAGACAGTCCTATGACTATGAACTGTAACAAGATGAACAGTAATATGACATAGTCCTATGACTTTGAACAGTAACACGATGTACAGTTACAACAGTAACAAGATATTGTCCTATGAGTATGAACTGTAACAGGATGAACAGTAACTACAGTCACAAGACATGGTCCTATGACTATGAACAGTTAAAATATGTGGCATAGTTCTTATAAACCTAGTCCTATGAGTATGAACTGTAACAGGATGAAAAGTAACTACAGTCACAAGACATGGTCCTATGACTATGAACAGTTAAAATATGTGGCATAGTTCTTATAAACCTAGTCCTATGAGTATGAACTGTAACTAACAAGATGAACAGTAACTATAGTAACAAGACAGTCCTATGACTATGAACAGCAACAATATGAAGGGTAACAAAACATAGTCCTATGACTATGAACAGTTACAAGACAGTCCTATGACTATGAACTGTAACAAGTTGAGCAGTTACAAGACATAGTCCTATGACTATGAACTGTAACAAGATGAACATTAAGTCCTTTGACTATGAACTATAACAAGATGAGATGATTGACAACAATAAAAATACAGTCCAAGATGTTCAAGATAAAGAGTAACAACGATAACAAGACACGGTCCTATGACTTAGAACAGTAAAAAGATGGCATAGTCCCAATAAACCCAGACATTTAAAATGGCCAGTCTAAGGCTGACTTGTATAAGTGCTTAAACATTCAAATAATGAACGTATTGCTCCTTATTCAAATCATTGGCAGAAGTTATCATAACAGAAGTTATCATAACATAATTCATTACATCATAGTAAGGAAGCCCAATTCCATGTTTTTTGGCGGATGTATTCCTCGCTCTTTCGTTTAGTTCTTATATTAAATATACCGGGTGCTTGTAATCAGATCAGTAATCAGTTGATTTTTCTCAATTTAGCTCATTTGGGCTTAGCGTGACTTGACCCTACTGACCAGACTGACTGAAATATTGATCCCTATTTAGCTCGCAAGCTAGCAGGATGGCTAATTAGCAGACCTAGCAGCAGAAACCGTTTGTTGAGTGAAGTGAATGAGTCAGGATCGACGTGATGTGTCACAATCACATCAGTTTATATTGGCCCAAAGCTAACATGGGTGGGAGTAATAAACTGAATATGCTTGTTTGATTAGCGCAAATGTTCCCCGTCAATAGATAATTTTTAAAACATATATAAATATATATATAAATATATAATATATTTTACTCATTGTTTTGCGGACCCCCTGGCTATGGCTCACGGACCCCTGGGGGTCCGCGGACCCCAGTATGATAACCCCTGGCCTACAGTACACGAGTCGAAGCAGAGGGGAAAACAACCACAACTCCTGTTGTGTAAACCTGGCTGAATAAACATCGGTCCAAACTGCAATCTATCAATACTTAAGTGAAATAGTATATTTGTTTAATTTAAATTGGAAAATAGAAGTCAACTACAAAATATTTTCATGAATACATAAGCAGATAACATGTTAAGCATCCAATCTATCATATCATATGTAACAGTGAATCACGCTTAACAAATGGTCGCCATCCAATTAAACCCTTACTTTGTACTTGTACTTCTACACCCATCTCTAGAACCAATCACATATGTGCCTTTATGAATATGTGGCATATCGGTCCCAACATTTAGGAGTACAAAGGATTTTCACACACAAAATACAATAAAGCCAAACACTTCTACTTTGTTTGACCATGTCGACTGGCTCGGAGCGAAATGAGGACGCAAGTGTGACCCCATAGAGCTAATCCGCTGAAGTCTGTTAGCTGGAGCTCACCCACCACCAAAAGACGGGTGGACTAGAAGAAGGACACCGGCAATGAAGAGAAGTCCTCTCGACATCTCTCAGACGGATGATCCAACTGAAAAAACAGACTTTTACTGTTGGTGTACGACTTAACATTACAACAAATAACCAGAGGACAGGGTACGAATGCTTTTGAAACTATTCATTGATCATTAGGCCTACGTTTGATAAAGCCTCAAAAAGGAAACATGCGTTCATGTTAGAGCACTGATTTAGAAATTGTATTGAATTTCACAGAATGAACACATTACTCTAATACAATTACTCCCACAGCTCGGTAGTCAATTGATGGCTATACTAAAACACATTCAAAATATAGGCTACCTATATACATCTGAATATATTTCAGCCCTTGACTAGTGACAAATGATATCTCACCGAGTACAAACAACAAAGAGATGTTCCTCATGCGTCGACTGACTGGAGATAAATCAGCTGTAGTCTCAGTTTTCCTTGAAACATAATGTCTAAAGTACAGCAGTGAGGGACTCTCCCTCAAACACCCCCCACCCACACAAATCACAAATCAGGCACACAGAGATAATTAAACATTTTTAATATATATATATATATATACACACACACACACACATACACACACACACACACACACACACACTTTAATACAGCATTTTATACTTACTTAAATATTAGTGAGACAAAGAAGAGTGACAATCCACTCTTGGCAGACGTTATCGGACCATTTTGTTCAAAAACACGACTTTTCAGACTCATTCGATCCCCTGGTTTGCGAATTGAATCTGTGAACCGGTTTTGTAGCCACATGTAGTGCGTGTATGTGTAACAACAACAATAGTCTGAAAGTTCAGAAAGATAACACATATGCCTCTCTAAGAATAAATATTCCTTCAAACAGGAACAATGGACCACTTTTATAACAAAAGCGACTAAGATTTAATCACGACAAATGCAAATGCAGCTGTCTATCATAACAAAAACAAATACATTAATAAACAGATTTGCAAATGTGTAAACTCTTTAAATGTATACTTTGTTCATCATGGAGGGTAAGGAAGTGAGTTGTTGCCTCTTTAACATGTTAAAAATAGGTCTGTAAGTAACAGGTTAATTCATTACTGACATTGACCGGTTGCATATTTTCTCAGTTCTCAATTATATTATTGTTTTTTTACAAATCAGCTTTGTGCTTGTGCTCTTTTTTCTAATAAATCATAGCAATTATATGTCTGAAACAATTTGTTGATCTAAGATCCTAGTAGCCATAAGCTCTTTCTAATGCAGAATTTAAAAATCACACACAATATCCAATTTTGTAAAGAATGTGGTATCTTGTGATGGTCTTGATCTCTACTTTAAATGTGCTTTTTCGATTAATATTATCCTGGTATAAACCAATATATCCCAAAAATGTATCGCTCCGAACCTCCACGTCAAACCCATGACGTCCCTCTGGCTTGTTCACAGTGCAATAAAATGACAGGTACAGACGGTTGTTGGGTTAAGGTCAGAAAACCCGCCATCGCCCACCCATCGACCCAAAGAAGTCTCTCTTATCGAGAAGAAGGGGTAAAGTACGGGTAACAGAATCCTATTCGGAGTCGAGGTAAACAACAGCCATCAACGCACAGCAAAAAACCACAACAACAATATTAATATTAATTCACCTTGGACTTCACACAGTACAAAAATAGAAATAGTTCCGATCCAGAAAAAAGAAAAAAGGTATCAAATAAATAAGATTCAAATAGTTAGGAGCGCGTGAAGGAGGGTGCGGTGGGGGCGGTGGCGGTGGAGAGAAGGTCGTCCTCGGTTACAGTTCATCTTTGGGGTTAATGTTGAGGCCCTGGTGCTCCTGAGACTTGCTGTCCAGGTCATGGACCACCTCGTCTGCCTGCAATCGCTCCTAATAGAAACAACAAAAACAAAAAGCATGGGGATGGAATTATATAAAATGAATAGAAAAACCTCAAGGGTAAAAAGTTAGCATGACAACAAGTTGATCTTCAGTGTGCGAGCACAAACTGTAGAGGAACACTCATTGTGAATGTAGTACATTGAGAGTCAGGTGAAACCCTTCTACAGTAGCAACCTTGCAGCTTTTTTCATTCAACGACCACGAATGAATAGAGCTTTTAAGTTATTTTTCCACTGGCTACGCTTCACAATATGTCCAGAATGTATAAAGTTGTTTTGTATATATTTTTGGAAAATACACATAAATATATATATTTTTTAGATCATAAAACACTTTGTTCTGTGAGATTAAAATGAAATCAATTTAATATATTTGACTTTTGTTTGTATTTTGAACTAAACTTTATAGTGTGTTGATATGCAACTGATGGACTGTAGTTGACTGTGTGCTGTAAACATAAGTTATGCACGGTCAACATGCCCTCTGATTATCTGTAGATGATCAACAGACATGTAGGTAACACTCTACTACAGAGTGCTACCTACATTTGGACAGACACTTTACTTCAGATTCAGATTCAGATTACTTTATTAATCCCGAGGGAAATTAAGGTGCAACAGTTGGCACAGGGGGAATAAATGCACACACAAAAATACTAATACCTAAGCTAAAAAACAAAACAACAACTAACTAAATAAAACTATTATAAACAAAAATATAGTTAAAATAATTCTAAATGAAATCTAAATGTATTGATAATTGTCTTGGATAGTCCAAATTATAGTTTGTTGATATGCTATAGACGAACACTGTTAACTCGTATGACTGCCGTTTCAGCTCATATGAGTGCCAGGTATTATGTTGGTGATAATCATGTGATAGGTATTTTAATACTTTATGAGAATGAGTGGACACTCATTTGGACATTGGACATTCATTTGACATTCTATCGATCAGTCAGGTGAAACTACTGAAAATATGTAGAAATTAAGTTAGTTAAACTAATAGTTAGCACGAAAGAGACATGATTGTAGTGTGTGTGTGTGTGTGGTTGCTGTCTGGTTTAAGCACGTAGCAACGTCATCTGCTTCAATGGTATTCAACTGAAACATGTCTGGGACTGGAGAGCTGCTATTCACTTGACGTGTGTTCTTGATGACATTATTGTCAACCTACACAATGTTGTCATAGCAGAGTGTCAACTGAGACAACGATGATACTCACTGTGGACTAACCATGTAAAGTGTTACCTAAGATATGTATAATAAGAATAATTAATTCCTAGTGTTGCGCTACCACAGTTAGCCTTTAACTTCAAGACCGTTCCTGGGGGCTTGTTCATTTCTGAACATAAATGTATAATAACAGTAGACTGTATACAATTGCTAACAACAAACATGGACCAATGATAAGAATTAGGCTTTTACCAGTTCTCTGAAGAGGGGATCTAGGGTGAACCAGAGCGCCACTGCACACCGCTGCCCCCTAGTGACGGCCTTCACACCATGCGGATTCTCCCCTCCTGACGAGAAGCCCACCATGCGGCCACACTTTGGCTTCACTGATGCCTGGAATGAGAAGATGAGTCGTTCACATGGTCATTAAGCATGTATCCACAGTGCCTACCAGCCAACATGGTGAATGGTAAATGGACTGCATTCATTAAAGCACTTTTATCCAAAGCACACACCGACGACAGTGTCAGCCATGCAAGGCGACAGCCAGCTCCTCAGGAGCAGTTACGGTTAGGTGTCTTGCTTAGGCAGGGGATCGAACCAGCAAGCAGCTTCTGGTTGCCAGACAACCCTGCTGTACCTACTGAGCTAATGCCAACCCGAACAATCAAAACTTCATAGAAGGATAATCGAATAATCAAAACTGAGTAAAAAAATTCAAAGCACTGTACGGATTGTAGAGTTGCTCTAAGAATCAGATCAGAAGTTGTATTCACAATTATCTATGTATATATTTTAGCTAGTGGCTGGTTATTCTTGCTTTGTTTTGGCTGAAGGCCTCATAATACCACCAGAGGTCCTACTTCCTATTTTCGCAAAAAAAAATGTAGTTCCCCACCCCCAAAACAAACCTACCGTGACAGTCTTGGCATCCATTTCAGTGAAAATGAATTCTCCACCCTCAAAGTCTCCATTGAGGTACAGCAGTGCACTGAGGACATCACAATGAAAAAATAAGGTCATGGTTTCACATAAGGACTTTTTTGTATGTAGTCATCTACATTGGAGAGTCACAAAGCTAGCTAGGGCAATATCTAGGTAAACATCCATTAACACCATCATCTACCATCAAACTAGAGGGAGGAGATGCCAGAAAAGAGAATAAAGTAGTATTTTTTACAATTCAAATCATCACATCCACGGTTCTTTGGCACTTCTGAGAACAATTTCAGTTGTTTTTATACGGCTGTTTTTATGCCAACTGAAAAGGTTCCGACCCCTGCTAGACAGCGCATCATGCACAGTGTATATATATATACATATATATATATATAAACGGTATAAATCTACACACAGGGATGTATACAGTATGTTCAGAAGACTGCAGTGTTAGTGAGAACCTGTAGTCTCTGTAAGTGTAGGCCGGTGGTTCCTTCCAGCACTCGTTTGCCTCCGGGTCCAGCAGGCAGTTATCTGCATGGATCGGGTGGCTCAGGTCGTTCCTGTGGTCCTGTTGGCCTGTGGAAGCACAGAGACGCCACTATGTAAGATCATCCATCATCAGACAAGAGAACAATGAAAAGAGAAACCATTTGTTAGACTGAGGACACAGAACCAGCGAGCAGAATAAACACTCCGTATCAAAATGCTTGTGTGTTTGTCTGTGTCTTTGTGAGTGAGTGAGTCTCTGTGTGTGCGTCTGTGTGAATGAGTGTGTGTGTGTGTGTCTCAATACGTGCATCTATGCACGTGTGTGTGTAGGTGTGTTATGTGTGTGTGTGTGTGGGATGACTCGCCTGTGATGGCGGTCCTACACACCAGGTGTGTGTAGGAGAAGTGCAGCGTGGAGTTGAGCAGGAAGTAGGACTGGACGATGCGTCTGGCTCTCTCGCTGACTTCGTAGAAGAGACGGGCGCTTTTCAGTGGCACGCGACCCTCGAAGCCGTACTGCAGAGGAACGGTCATCGCCAACACATAAGTGGTTTTCCACACTTAACAATAAATTGAATAATAAATCTGATAATGACGAAATGACAACAACGAACTTTTGAAAATAAAGGCAGCACAGGCGCCCCCCCCAATGACCAATGTCTCATATTTTTGTTTAGCTTTATTAATTTTATTTCATGTATTATTCTACTTCTGTCCTGTCCTGCTGTGGCACCCACATCTCCCCGTCTAGGATCAATCAATTATTCAGATTTGGTTTATTTGTCACATGTATAAGGTACAATGTACAGTGAAATACTACCACCAGCTCTGAAGATTTGCAAAAGTTACAGAATAATAAGAATTACAAATTTCAAAAAATACAAATATACAAAGGAATACACAAATGTGCATACAGCATTTACATTATTGCAGAATATATGAATCTGAATCTGTAAAGATTACAGTATAAATATAAAGTGAAAAAGTGTGAAAAGTGTGTCATTTGTGAACTGAAATCACTCTAAGAGTCACAGTGCAACATGAATACACAGTACTATTAGACACTCAATTAAAACAAAAGCATTGCTCAAATGCACCGGGTCACACCGTTGCTCATCGGTCAACCTACCAGCAAGGTTTTCAGGACGGTGGCTCCTTCAAATCTCTCATTGGGAGTGTGTGGAGACATCTTGCCCCTGTAGCCATCTCCTGCCATGGTCACAGACTGAACACACCGGCAGACACAATCAATAGGAAACCCATCTACTAGGATATCAAACAGCTAGGGCAGTGGTTCCCAAACTGGGGGGGCGCGCCCCCTAGGGGGTGCCTGGAGTTATAACTCCAGGCACCACTGAGCTAGTGGATAGAATCGTGAAAATGATGTATTACACATCACTAGGACGTATATACCATACTGTACATTCATTTAAAATGACAGACACACACACACACACACACACACACACACACACACACACACACACACACACACACACACACACACACACACACACACACACACACACACACACACACACACACACACACACACACACACACACACACACACACACACACACACACACACACACACACACACACTTTCGAGCAGCCAGGGCAGGTTCTCACTTGAGCCAGTTGCTTGAGGTCGGAGCACTCCTCCTGGTTGAGGACATCATCCAGCAGCACTCTTTGGGTTCCATTCAGGGCCACAGAGTTCTGCACCAGCTGCACACCGTCATACACCAAGGGACCACCTAGACAGACCGCAGCACACAGACAAGAGGCCCCACTGTAAGCTGTGCGGAAAGACCAAGTCACCGCTAATGGGTTTTACTTTAAGATAAATGCCCCAGCGTGAAAAAAACGTCATTTGAGTTAATGTATTAGTTTGCGGCTCATAAACAATACAAAACTATCTACACAACAATAGTTCTTAACCATCGTACTGTATGAAATAGATGCCTTGCTTGCAACGAGGCATTCGATGCCAACCTCCGGTGTGCTTGACTTGATGGATTTTTTTTGAACCCGCAGTCATGATGCCGGTAAACACAAGAATCACTGATTTACTTTGGGAAAAAGTGTCTGCTAGCAGTGTTTTGGTTCTCACACGCACACACACACGCACACGCACACGCACGCGATGCCTCCTGCAGCTTGTGGGTGCATGTCCTGAGGTGAAAGAGATGCTCGGGTTTCAGCAGTAGACAACAGAAAGTATCGCTCCTTGGATAAATGAAGGTTTGAATTTCACCTTCTCTGATTGGCTGGGGCGGCACCTCTGTGAGGTTCTTCTTCTCTGAGATGGCAACATAATCCATCCAGCCGTCTGTACCAGAGGGAATCCTGGGAAAAAATAACGGATTGTGGAGGATTTGTTATTAAAATAACAATTGTTACAACAATTGAACTTTAATGATTGATAATAGTTATTATTCAGAATATTTAAACATCTATATATATATATATCCACCCATGTGTCCGTATTACTCATCATGTTAACTCTTCTTGTACCTGTTTGAGTCATGTCTGCCTCCTGTGCCGCTCCAGTATTGCTGTCAGGAAATACAAAAATAACGGTGAACAAAATGTTCAATAAACAACTAATCAATTAATTCAAACAGCTTCACTTTCCGCTTTACTTTCACTAAAATAGCACTCCAAACTATTCCAAACTGAACTCTATAGACGTACATGGGTTACTGTTATATGCTGCTATACTCCTTTTGTGACCAGCAGGTGGCAGCATTAGCCGAGAGCGATTAGCCATAGCGACCACAGAGGCTGTGCCAAACACCTGTTAGACCCTGCCTGGAATCAGCCAGAACACACTGCTTTACACACTGCTTTACACACTGCTTTACACACTGCAAGCTGACACAGGCGCAACAGCTCTGATGCCTCGATGACCGACCATCGAGGCCGAGGACCATCAGATGGACCGACTGTCCATCAATTTACCTTCCTCAAGGGGAAAATGCAGTGCCTTACTCTGAAAGCCAATTGAAAGCGCTTTGAGTAACCATTGGTTAGAAAAGTGCTTATATACCATTTACCATAAATACAAACTGAAATCAAAAATGTAATCCAAACTGAACTCCCAAATTCAATTATATCTTAAATCCCAAAAATGTCCAAACTTAAATCAAGATCCCATCCAAATTCAAA
The DNA here is from genome assembly GCA_027704905.1 of Muraenolepis orangiensis. Classification (NCBI taxonomy): domain Eukaryota; kingdom Metazoa; phylum Chordata; class Actinopteri; order Gadiformes; family Muraenolepididae; genus Muraenolepis; species Muraenolepis orangiensis. The sequence goes on along the minus strand of CM051004.1, from coordinate 29,093,451 downwards.
TCCAAAAATAAATCTTTTGAATAACATGGTAATTTCACCTGAACCATGCTGCTCTCTACCAGCAGCCTGGATATTAAGAGTTCGACCCCTATTGAAAATGTGCCGTATTCGATCCTCAATGTCCACACAATCCACAGCACAGGCATGGTGTAAGCATCCATGGGCAAGACATCTTAATGACCTGAATCTGTACTCGGATATAGATACCAGCCCCCTAAAGCGACTCAATTAGCACTCAAACAATTAACCTTATTTGGACTCACCCCATCTATGAATTGAGCACCCATGATGTCACTGCCGATCAGAAGCAGCTCCACTTCCTGTCTGTGACGCCTCAGGTACCACGAAGCTTTCTGTAAAAACGCACAGAGACACAGTTCCTTCAAATACATATCAAGATTACATGTTCAATTTTCCACAGCGCTGAATAATGGTGTCAAGAACCGCCTACTTGTCAGGAAGAGGTCTTGATTGACGTGCAAGCACGACCAATCATGGACCGTACTCTGGACACAGTACTTCAAGAAAGACATTTAAAATGTGATTTACAATAATTCCTCAGCAAAAGGTAGAGGAATATACCCGATTCCCCCCCGTTTAGAGCTGCTTGTATAAAGGATTTTGAGACAGCAGTAGCGGAGTCTGTTGGGACTTGGCTTAGGAACTATAAGGTCGCTGGTTCAAGTCCCCGAAACACCTGGGCACTGCCGGGGTGCCCTTGAGCAAGGCACCAGACCCCTAAACTGCTCCCCGGGCGCCCGTGCGTTTCCTTCTTTGTTGTACTAGGGGTGAGAACAGGACACCACAACTTGATAGTAATATGCGCCCCCACTATTTAATGGAGGACTTATTTGACAGTTGGCCAAATCCTACACACTGCAGCCAGACACGTTTCACACTCAATGCCTTCCGTTAGAAATCGGATTAAAAGAGTCATTTACTTATTAGCTTACTTGCCAGACTGAAGGAAACCTGTTACTCAATGCTTTCCTCTCCGTGCGTCAGGCCTAATGGACTGCTACATATTTTCTTTTTCTCTGATTTATATTTTACTAACCTTTATAGTTTCCTTCCAGGCTTTAGATAATAAAACGTTGGAAAGCTGCCTTGCATTCTTCAATCATCATTAAATGCTACACAGTGACTGTTCCACTGTTGGGGATTTAGAGACAGTTTATATAGATGTGAGCAGATGTTTCCACAGTACATATGGTATGTTTTGAATGAAAGTATATCTATTGATCTGCATTGGTATGCAACTATGCAATAATGTTTGAAGGCATGTATGCGTCTGACTCAACAGTACAGTGTGTACTTGTGTGTTTATATCACAGATAATAGTTCAGTGGGAGAGGGCACAAAGCCATTATGGGGAATGTTATGAAACTTGAGTTGACGGGAGCATTTTTTGGTGGTCGCTCAAAAAAGCCTTCCCAATACAAATAGCCCAGATTGTTCCAGATTGCTCCAGATTGTTCCAGAATGCTCTAGCTTCTGTGGGCATTCTGATCTCTCTCTCTCTCTCTCTCTCTCTCTCTCTCTCTCTCTCTCTCTCTCTCTCTCTCTCTCTCTCTCTCTCTCTCCTCTCTCTCTCTCTCTCTCTCTCTCTCTCTCTCTCTCTCTCTCTCTCTCTCTCTCTCTCTCTCTCTCTCTCTCTCTCTCTCTCTCTCTCTCTCTCTCTCTCTCTCTCTCTCTCTCTCTCTCTCTCTCTCTCTCTCTCTCTCTCTCTCTCTCTCTCTCTCTCTCTCTCTCTCATTCCTTAACATCAGCGCCGTTTGGCAGGGCGGGTGAATAACTGTGGCAGGGAGGCCGAGGCGCTGGTGAATGAGCTCCCCAAGGCGTGATGCTGAATACCATGGAAAGAACCAAAGGTGAAGTGGGGATCTGCGGGCCGACGACTCTGAAGTAAACAGACGGCACTTGTAAACATCTGCAGCCGTGTGTGCGTGTGTGTGTGTGCGTGTGCGATGTGTGGTGACTGTGGTGGGGGTTGTAAAAAAAAAACGGGAACAGTGAGCACATAATGTAATCGCAGACACGTAGGAGGTGTGTGCACGCACACACACACACACACACACACGTGCGCGCATACACACTTATACACAACCCCAGCACAGCACTACTGGGAGCTGCGGTTCTTATAATCTTATAATGAGTGCCAGCCTTTCTAGGAAAAATGAGTGGTGGTGCTGTTAGTGGTGGTGGTGGGGGCTTGAACAAGGAACCTCTTGATGTCAGCATAAGGGGTCGGCGGTGGGCGGGGCTTAGGGAGGCCAATCAGCTCATCTCGCTGATGATTGTTCATCCTTCCAGCCGCCAGTTTCCAACCTCTCCTAGTTTAGATGGTGGCCAGATGTTCCTCCTCTAATTACTGGGCCTGTTATGAATACTAGGCGGAAAACCATTGGAATTAAATACCAGTGAACACAGGTAGAAAACCAAGGGGAAAAATATGACATGAATGGTAAATATAGAGGTACTGGTGAATGACAAATATAGAGGTAATGGTGATCACACACACATCACTATGCCCTCTCTCCATCCACTCATCCTGTCATCCACCCATTAGCCCCATCCCACCCTATATCTACCCCTCAGATCATGCCTCTATCAGCCCCATCCGACCCTTTATCTGCCCCTAAGACCATGCCTCCATCAGCCCCATCCCTCCCTATATCAACCACTCAGATCATGCCTCCATCAGCCCCATCCCTCCCTATATATACCCCTCAGACCATGCCTCCATCAGCCCCATCCCTCCCTATATCTACCCATGAGTCCATGCCTTCATCAGCCCCATCCCTCCCTATATCTACCCATCAGTCCATGCCTTCATCAGCCCCATCCCTCCCTATATCTACCCATCAGTCCATGCCTTCATCAGCCCCATCCCTCCCTATATCTACCCATCAGTCCATCCCTCCATCAGCCCCATCCCTCCCTATAGCTATCCCTTCAGATTATGCATCCAACTAGCTATCTTTAAATCCATTACCTAACCCAACCTTCACAACCCCCCCAAAAAAAGTATTTACCAATATTGCAGTAATCAATGCCTTCATGTACTTCATTATTATTATTATTATTACTGTTAAAAGTACTGTTAAACTGTTATACTGTTAAACTGGCACGTTATTTGCAACAATTGGGAAAGCTGCAACAATTGGGGCAAGACTCAAATAAATAGTATGCCATTAAAACATGAATCAATATTAAACCATGAGTTCATCAAGGACTTCTCTCTAAAGATTTAGAGGTTTGGCATATGCTCTGCGACCCACTGAAAATGCTTGTGTGAGCAAGTTGAGAATGCCTTTTTGTTTCAGACCATCCATCCATCTATCCACCTATCCATCCATCCATCTATCCATCTATCCATCCATCCACAATCAGATCATGACTCCACGACCCCATCGGCCTGTCCCTTGCCCGTGTACTGAGCACTGACCTCTCGGGGCAAGCCGTGGTGTCCCAGAACCTCCTGGTAGTAATTGACGTTGTCAGTCATGAACTCCTCCCCCTGGTGGAACATCAGGTAGGTGTGAGCGCACTGCAGGGCCTCCTCCAGCATGTCCACTACAGAGGGAGGAGGGAAGGAGCAGGGTTAGGAGGGGCTGGGTCAACGGAAGGGAAAGACAGAAGGAACAACAGGGCAGTATGGAAGAGACAATAAAGAGCAAGAGAGCGAGCAAGAGAGCCAGCGAGATCAACAGTGAGCGAGCGAGAGAGGACATTTATGCATGGGATAAAAAGGGACCTTTCCTAGCACTGCTGATTGGCTCGCTTTCACTGTGGTTTCCGGGTTTTTTACTATAAACACTATCTTAAATAAGTGTGTGTGTTTATGTGTGTGCAGACTGGGAGCTTCAAAGAGTGGAAATCCCGACACATTCCAGGACCATTACCCGACGGAGCTGCAAGGAACTGTCGGGGTGAGATAGTGGAAACAGACGTGTGCGTACACATGCTGGCGCGCGCACACACACACACACACACACACACACACACACACACACACACACACACACACACACACACACACACACACACACACACACACACACACACACACACACACACACACACACACACACACACACACACACACACACGTTGCCCCCCCCCCCCAGGCTCACTCAGTCCAGAGTTAAGAGTGATGTAGGCAGTCCATCAACAGAGGGAACTGGCTGTAGCAGCTATGAACTTTATTTCCATGTGATGGCAATTGTCTGGAGGGGGGGGGTTATAAATACACACACACACACCAGTGGAAAAACATCCCAAGACTGGCTCGCTTCCCCCTCCCACACACACACACACACACACACACACACACACACACACACACACACACACACACACACACACACACACACACACACACACACACACACACACACACACACACACACACACACACACACACACACACACACACACACACACACACACACACACGCACACACGCACACACACACACGCACACACACACACACACACACACGCACACACGCACACCACGCATGTATTGATGCTTTACTAGCTTGTAAAAGGAGCGAGGCCAGCCCAGCACTTCCTGTCCTGGCTGGGGCTTCCTATCTGCATCCACTGTGGTCAGAGTCTCCGCTGAGCTGAGAACCATGGCTTTGGAATTTGAGCTTTAAAAGTTGTTGTTTTAAAAAAAAAGAAAAGAAGGTGACAGGGTGAAGAGAGTGGAGAGACAGGGGAGAGGGGAAATAGGAGGCGAGGGAGGGGGAAGAGAGTGGAGAGACAGGGGAGAGGGGAAATAGGAGGCGAGGGAGGGGGAAGAGAGGGGATTCCGAGGTAAGAGAGGGGAGGGTGGCCAGGGACAGAGGGAGAAGGGAGAAGAAAGAGGGGAGATGGGGGAGTAGAGGGAGAGAGCGAGAGGAGAGAGGGGAGGGGAGGGAGGTGGGAGAAAGGAGAGAGCTGCGGGTGATCAAAGAATTGATATATTCTTATACGAGAGGCCACAGGAAGATGACACCGCTGCACTAGTAGCCCTCGCATTGTGAGGAGATACAGAGGTCCTACGTGCAGAAGCCTGGTGTAAGTCGAAAGGTTGTGGGTTTGAATGCCAAATTGTAATCCAGCCTGGCATTTGGGCTTACATTCACGAATACAGGCCTGACTGCACTTCAGGCCTGACAACACAAACACGTTTGTGTTGTGGCCATGGTGATGATTTTGCTTTTTTTTTTAATTTGTTGTTGTTTTCTTATCTTATGATCTTGACACACACACACATGTGTCACATGCATGGGGAAGTATAATCAGATGATCTCAGCGCTTACTCAGCATCCCCTCAGTATAAGTAATGCCTGTCTGTGCTTTGTTTTTATAGGGTGTGCGATTGATTTTTCCCCTTCACTGAAATACATTAAATGATCCTTTCCATCCCATCTCCCTGTGCACCACCCACCCCCTTGCGACTCCTTTAAAAAACACTGCATACACTCACTCTCACAAATCCACTCAAGCTTGCAAAAACTCAAGCAAAAACATGAGTCCAATGTGAACAATGTGGTGCTACCTAACAGGGCGTCGTCCTCTACAGCTCTATTGAGTTTCTATTTGCGGCTGTGTTGTAACCCACACAACCACACACCCAGACACACACACACACACACACACACACACACGTGTCTCAACACATCAGGATCTCATGTAACAATGGTGTCCGCTGCCCAGATATACCTGAGGAATTACAAAGCCTCAAGCCCTACCTGTCCCTTCACGACCCGTGTCCGGATGTCAATTAGAAGTCACTTTTGATACAAGCCTCTGGTACTAGACGACTAGACGGTAGCACATGTAGACGGTAATCCCGGTGATATATCCCGGTGAGGCCAGGGGAGACGGCGTCACTTACTGTGGAAGTAGGCGAACTGCAGGTAGTCGTAGTGCCGCGGCAGGTAGTTCTCCATGGGAGAGAGGCGTCCGGGCCGGGTGGCCAGGTCCCTTACGCACTCGTGCTCGCAGTGCAGCGTCTGCGTGAAGTGGTCTGAGAAACACACACACACACACACACACACACACACACACACACACACACACACACACACACACACACACACACACACACACACACACACACACACACACACACACACACACACACACACACACACACACACACACACACACACACACACACACACACACACACACACACACACACACACACACACACACACACACACAATTAACAATAAAAAAAAAAAAAAGGGACAAAACTGACGAAACCCATTTTAAATATTTCTGTTGCCGGTTCATTTTGGCAGGCAAGCAGAGGGCTCAGTTTTCCTTTTCATCTCCTCCATCTTCTGAATCTTTGGGACTTGGTCTTCAGGCCTTCTTGCTGGTCAGCAGGCTGCTCAGCAGGCTGCTCAGAATCATCAGAGACTTAAAGGCTTCAAGGGAGTAGAGCATTAATGCAGTGTGTTCCCTAATGCTGTGGCAGACCGGACCCACGGTGTGTTTACACTCCAATTATGCGTATTTAGATTACCGTTGGGCCAATTCACTGACTTGGACTCTGGATGGTCTGGTGTTCATTTAACTACTGTGTGAATTGCGGTCACATGCCAGCCCCATTATACCTTAAAATGACGACGGCGTCACAACTGAGGTGATGTCAGCACCAGGATTGGAAAAATAGGCCATTGCTCTAAACATGTTGGGAACGATTTATGTGTTGGACCACTTTTTTTAATTGCCGGAAAAAATATATAAATTACGTTTGTGGTCTTTTGTAGACTAGACGTGGGCCACTACAGCCTAGCTCAATGTTGTAGGAAGAAAAACAAGGGGTTCAAAACATTACGCCAATGAATCATAGTCGGTCTCTTTTGACTAAAAGCCGCCGAAGGACACCAACGAAGAAGTATGCCAGACCAAACAAAACAAGGCAAACCAAATCAGAAACACAAATAATGATACGGCGCAGGGTTACAACCCAGTCCAGGGTTGTTTTGGAGTCATCGTGTACTAGGAACTCAACCGCTGTGATACTCATCGTAAATATCAACATAAAAACATCAACCGAAAACACATTTGAAAGTAATACTATACCATACATCCTAATAGTATAATAGCATAACCAAATGTGTAGTGAACAGACACATGTAACACAATACTGTGTTACTAATGGTGTGTGTGTCTCTTTCTGTCCATGATATAACGGTGTGGTATGCGTTCACTAAACAATGTCTTCATTCTGTTCAGCATATGGGGTTATGTGTAAGCCGTGACACTTCAAGAACCAGCGGTCTGAAATGTGTTCCTACTATGCTAACTATGCAAAACAGAGATGCTATTCTCTGCTCCATTTTTTAATTACTGCCAGACACGCGAGTCAACATACAACAACAACATCATCAAGGGCAGCAGTAGCTCCGTCTGTTGGGACTTGGCTTGGGAACCGGTTCAGGATCGCCGGTTCAAGTCCCCGGAAATACAGACAAATACGAGTGTAGTACAGAGTGAGAACTGGTACTTGGAAAAAAGGTGCCAGTTCGCCTCCTGGACACTGTCGAGGTGCCCTTGAGCAAGGCACCAGACACCTACACTGCTCCCCGGGCACTGTATATACAATAGCTGCCCACTGCTACAAATACTAGGATGGGTAAATGCAGAGAAACTAATTTCACTGTGTGTGTGCATGTATGGGACCAATAAAGAGGATTCAATCCTCCAGCTTTAGATTTAGACCCTCCTTGTATTTGATAAAGGCAGAGGCTACAGATGATCCTTAACTTAACCCCACGACATAAATGGCACATCCTCAATCTGAGAACCACCACACCTAAACATAGTCATCTCCAACCTAATGCCTGCAATACACCCTAACAAAATGATTGTTGCATACGAGATGCAACGGCCCCGGTTACAGCTGTACTCAAACTTGTATTTTCCTTTTTATTTACATAAATTGCTGCCATAATTTCTAGGTTTGCCCTGGTACGGTTAAATAACCACTCCCCACTATAGAAGCCTTAGTAAACCAGAAGCCAAACAAAGCCCAGGCCCAAACTAATTAGCCAACTCACCCAGTGTTTACGTAAGGAAGCAAGACTCCACCTACGGCTGAGACAAAACACACTTGTTGCACTGATTGAACTGCAGCTAGCTAGCTGGTCGTCTCACCTTACATCCTGGAAGGCCTGTCCCCGTGTGTGTGTGTGTGTGTGTGTGTGTGTGTGTGTGTGTGTGTGTGTGTGTGTGTGTGTGTGTGTGTGTGTGTGTGTGTGTGTGTGTGTGTGTGTGTGTGTGTGTGTGTGTGTGTGTGTGTGTGTGTGTGTGTGTGTGTGCGCATAATCATATGATTGTCTTCTGGTGCCAGTGTTTTGCTATGGTTAACGCTCTTGTCCCACAGTCCCCCACATCAAGCTCGTCTGACGTTACCCGCCCTGCCCACCTCCCCTTGCCTGGAACCAGTGGCTTGTCGCCAGCACTGGTAACCAATATAGCAGTGACCGACGTAATCAAGTCATAATCTAATAATCACAACTCATGACACAGGCTTGTACTCCTTGGGGGATGATACTCCTGAATAATTAATGCTGAAACATTAGTCTTAGACTTAGACTGTGGTCTTAGATATCACTGCTTTTTTTTTTACAAAACTGCCCGTGTGATTTAACAATATTCTATGTTATTGTATCATATCTGGATGCTACGTGGATATGTTTAATACGTTGCGTGTTTTAATTCGATTTCCGGCCTTTGAGCAACACAAACTACCTCTTTCCCTTTCGCCCATCCTCTATTTCCAACGTCACTTCTCTCTGATTCTCCTCCACACATGCCAAGTGTCGTTTTCATCATCGCGAGAATTCAAATAAGTACATCCGCCACAATCAAAAGTCCCCTGGATCCAGATTCGGATCCCGATCTGCGCCAAAATCGAATCAACATAACTTGTCCCATAAGTAATCTAACCACTTAGTTGTGTCCAATTCCGTACATACACTTTTTGAATTACCTTGCTAACAGACAAACCAATAAAACGGGGGCGAAAACATAACCTCCCGGAAATTCAATGGCGGAGGTAAAGATGGTTGGTAAGTTTAGATACGGCTATAGAAGGCTGGTATATATATTGTTGTAAAGACCCCGTCTTCTCACCACCTCATGGCAGGCACGTAGCCAGGTAGGTGGGTTTCCCTCTACCTCTGAAACGTTGTCACGCGACTTTGTGGATTAAATTGGCGGGACAATATCAGGCGAACAGAGAAGAGAAACATACTCCGTGGACTGGACGTCCAGGACAAAATAATCCCCACGAAACCAGGGGGGTGTGTACTACATTTCCAACGTCATTGGATTGACCGAGTTTAGTTAATGGTTATCTATGGGTTATTAATACATTGACATTTACAGCACAGTTGGGGATTAGGCTAAAGTATTCAGTGTGGGAATTACATTTACAGGTCGCTTTCGGCAGTGTTGCGATGCCCCCCCAAAAAAATGCCTCATGTACCTTCAAACTAAAGTCACAGAGAAAGTCATGCAGCACACTGGAAGTGGATTCAAAGTTGTGCATCCAACGTTTAAACGTCCTCTTTTAATTTTTTACTTTTGGCCTTTTACCGCTGCTTGCCAACTGGATAACGTCACGCCGTTTGAATGCGTATACAACACTGGCGACGGGACAGTACCGTAAACACACACCCTGCGGGAGGGAGGGGCATCTGGATGTTAACACGACCCAACTCGTCCTATCAACAAAAACAGCCCACATGAACGATGGGAGTCAACGGGAACGGCGTACGGGAACATCCTCCCTTCTACTGGGAATCGCGGTACTCCACATGAGAACAGGCGGCGCGCCGTCTTAGACAGCGGCGGTAAACACTATCAATCTGAAAGAGTTTTCCTTTTTTCTCTTTCTTTTTTTTTAAAAAGTGATCATGTTTATCATGAATCTGGATTTGACCATTTGTAAACGACACACACACACACACACACACACACACACACACACACACACACACACACACACACACACACACACACACACACACACACACACACACACACCACACACACACACACACACACACACACACACACACACACACACACACACACACACACACACACACCACACACACACACCACCACCCCCCCCCCCCCCCCCCCCCCCCCCTAGCCAAACTAATCATGACACAGCAATAGTGCATTGTGGAGCTGCTTAGCGCTGATTAAACCTGTATTGAATCTGAATGCCTTTATTGTCATCATACAGCAGTTTATTGTTTTTCTATGGCATTGAATGTTTAATCAACGACCCACCGTTAAACCTCACCCGCCACTTATTTCAACATCTCACAATGAACAATATGCTCTAATTCACAAGGACAGACACGAATTAGATGTTGAGGCAAGAGAAAACTGTCGAGCCACACCAGCCCTATTCAGCCCTATTCAGCCCTATTCAGCCCTTATTTCACAACAGCTGGAAAACGCACATGCGTCGTAGACCAAGGATGAAAATCAGGGACAAGCTCCTAATAACAAGCCCCTTCATCTACAGGCCTATCATTCCAAAAGGCTTCTTCCCATTTCTTGGCATCTCACCTGATATGAGCTCATGGAGGCTGTAGCGGTACAGGACATGGTCGTGGCCCTCAAACCTCTGTGGCCCCTGGCAGAGGGCCCGGCACTTCACATCTGCACTGTAGTACTCCACCAGGGCCTCCTCGAACAACACGATGGCTTCTTCGTAGTCCCCATTATCGTAGAGCCGCACTCCTGCTGTGAACGAACGCTAGGGGCAGGGGGGGAAGAGAGATAACATAAGAGAGAGAGAGGGAATGAAAGGAGAGAAAAATTGATATGTTTGTTTGGGGCAATTTTGTCTCCCGAAGGAACCCATATTACTCGCAGACGGATCACATTTTGCTGAGAGGAGAGCAAAACAAACATTTAGAAGTCTGGAGACCCTGGTGTTATAAAATGTAAACACCAGTGCGTGCCAATGGATGTGTGCCAATTTCGATTAGGAAATATCATGACCATACTTGTTTTTAAGCCTCTCACCATCAGCGCTCATAGTATATCAGCGCTCATATTACCAGAGATAAATGGACACGTATAGTAAGTTTGTACATACAAACTTCCTATATTTGCTCGCTTTTGTGGCTTTATAAACATAATCAGTGATTGAGCCTCCGATCTACTGCCTATAGGAACTCATATACGGTACCTGATGTGGCCTGGCCTCCCGGTCCACAAAGTGGTCTTCCTGGACTCCCTGCTGGTTCTTATACTGCTCCAGGTTCTGACCCATCTCCACGTGCTCTGGGTTGGCCTGGAAGTAGGTGTGAGCTGCTGCAGCTGCATCCTCAGGCTGCTTCAACTAGGGACACACACACACACACACAGAGAGAGAGAGAGAGAACGAGAGAGAGAACGAGAGAGAGAGAGAGAGAGAGAGAGAGAGAGAGAGAGAGAGAGAGAGAGAGAGAACGAGAGAGAGAGAGAGAGAGAGAGAGAACGAGAGAGAACGAGAGAGAACGAGAATTAGCTAAAATAGCCATCCACAGTCAGGCCATCAGGCTGCTGAACAAGGGCGTATAACATATAACAATGTATATTTTATTACATTGATTTATATATATATATTGCTCTTTTCTGTGCTGATTTTTGCATTTTATAAATTGCATTTTTTATTTTTATTTTATATTCCTTATTCTATTTTTTATTCTATTTTTTATTCTATTTTTATCTATTTTTATTTTATCTTATTCTATAACTGCTGTCTGTCGTCGGGTATTGCACACAAGAATTTCACATCACTGCTTTATACTAAACTGTAAACTGTGAAGTGACAATAAACTTGACTTGACTTGACTTGAAGTCCGTGTTGAACCCACTGTTTCAGCACTGGTGGGAGGAGGAAGTGCTCTAATCCAAAACTGCATTCCTCGCATTTGTATTTAATTCACAGCGAGGTCCTTGACAAGAGGCCTAGAAGACTGCACTCATTAGAAGCCAGGTTGTGGGTCACGCTGTTAGAAGCTGGACTTTACCATCCGTGTTGTTTAATTAAGGGTGAAGGGAGACAAGCATTCACCATCATTAAAAAAAAAAAAAAAAAAAAAAAAAAAAAGGAATATCAAAGACAGCTGTTGTTTTTCAGGCCGTCTGGGCTGTTTGGACTTTATTAACCTTCTCCAAAGATGATTGGCAGTGAAGGCCCAGGGTAGTTTGGTTCTGAACACTGCACTTCCAGAAAGGAAGTCAAACTGAAAAGTAAAGCGATGATTAATGAATTCCCATCAAGAAATGGGGGAGGAAGGAAGTCCAGGTTTTTTGTTGTTCTTGCAATTGATGGATATGGTTGTGGTAGCAGTAACGCAGAGCAAAAAGAAAACGATTCCAACAGAGTCAGTGTGTGCAGTTGTGTGTGTGTGTGTGTGTGTGTGTGTGTGTGTGTGTGTGTGTGTGTGTGTGTGTGTGTGTGTGTGTGTGTGTGTGTGTGTGTGTGTGTGTGTGTGTGTGTGTGTGTGTGTGTGTGTGTGTGTGTACACAAATGCGTGTTTCAGTATTTTAGGCATTTCTTTGTGCGTATGTTCTACCACACAATAAACTAGCTGGCAGCCAGTGGAGAGATCCTGTGTTGTGTGGATATGATCGACTCATGCTTAAAGGGGGGTAAACCCCAGCAGATGTCACATCTAAGTATTTACAGCTGCTGGAGATCATCTCTGCTTAAAAAAAAACTAGAGCTTCCACCATGCAGACATGGGCCATCGTAGAAGAGAAGACACACACGCTCTCTGTTTGGCTAACCATCAACATCTGTTAATAGTTGTTTAATGGTGTATGGGGGATGACCCACTTTTGAGTCATACCTTTTCCATTGTTTTCTGTCCAGGATCAACAGGCGTAATGTAAGTAGCTACACGGGTAACAATGGGCCCGGCCCATACTTGCGGCTGTAGTGGTGATATCATGATTTCGCAATGACAAAAACACAGTATTGTTTTTGTTTGGTAATCCAAAAGGCATGTTTCCATCCTCTCCCCCCCTACCCCCTGCAATTGGCTACTGGGTCAGCACAGGTGGCCTATGTAATACATATTTAATAGCAACCCCCCCCCACACACACACACACTATATACCGTACATCCACCAGTTAATGTTGCTACCCTGGACATCAACAGGTGTGCACTCCTCAAATCCAATTGAACAGAGCCCAAAACGGTTTGATTTGAACCAGACCTGGAATCACAAAAAAAAAAAAAAAGGGCGCCCATGCTTCTCCCGTGTGAACGGACACTGATGACAAACTGATCAGTTCCTCCCGGTAGTCTCTGCTTCTGCCGAGGACTTACTACCACGGAGGAGGGATGGATACGCACTCCAGGACTGTCAGGAGGTACTGGAGCATATCAGAGCATGATGTGTGTGTGTGTGTGTGTGTGTGTGTGTGTGTGTGTGTGTGTGTGTGTGTGGTGTGTGTGTGTGTGTGTGTGTGTGTGTGTGTGTGTGTGTGTGTGTGTGTGTGTGTGTGTGTGTGTGTGTGTGTGTGTGTGGTGTGTGTGTGTGTGTGTGTGTGTGTGTGTGTGTGTGTGTGTGTGTGTGTGTGTGTGTGTGTGCGTGCGTGTGTCTCCTGTGATAACAGGAGATATTTAAGAAGAGGGTCGGACAGAGACCGCCCACAGTCTCATTGAGGAATAGCAATATGCTCTGCAGTTTACACATTTACACGAATAACACTGAACATGAAACCATGCCAAGGCCAAACGTTGACCTTGCGGTCTCCAGCAGGTGCAGGCCAGTCATAAATGACTCACTTGATTTCACAACTCCTCAGTTGGAAATGCCTTTTAAAGTTGAAAACCCTTTTTTTGCCGGCTTCGTGGATGTTAGGGAGCTGGGATCTTGTGGAGGACCACTGTAAACGTATGTTAAAATATGATCCAGGCGTAATGGAAAGAATTGTGTCTTTCTCCGTTTTGTAAATAAACACATCTGTTTTTTGTACTCTTATTTGAAGCAAGCTGAAAAAATACAGCCACGCGCTTTGCTTCGTTAATACAACATGCTTGTGCGCGTGAGGCAGCACAAATATTAGGCGAAATTCACGCTCTCTGCACTTCGGCCATTTACATCCAACATATAAAGATATCCACTCATATCCAGACATTTTCAACAGCAAAAACAAGCCAGAGGAGAGGAAAAGACCCATAAACTGTCTAGGTAAATGGTTTCTCCTGGACTGACAACAGATTTATGGTCAACAGTCGCTGGCTTCAAAAAGCAATACATCATTTGTGGAGAGCGGATGATTCCAGTACTTGGCGTTTCAGTGTAAAATGTCTGTAAAAAAAAAAAACCTAACCCTCTGCTGGATCCAAACGCACCTACTTGAACATTAAAAACACATGCTTTTCAACCTGATGAAGGGGAACGTCGGGGCCCCCCTCTGGGGGGAGAGGGAAATCCATCCGATTTCTTTTAGATAGAGCCTGGGTTACTGGTAACACTTCATGGCGCAATGGAAATAACCCTCCCTGCGCTGTTAAATCACACGTTCCTGGATGACCACGCTCTCTGGATGAAGCCAAGCAAGAGAAGGGAACTTATTGAAAAACACTGGCTCACACTCCGATAGTGTGAGTTCTGATCCATAGCGGGACACGTCTTGGCATCTGGGTTGCGTCTTTGTCTAAGGGCCAGTGTTTGTATTGTTCCCATGGAATCGGTGTGACAAAACATATACTCGAGTGCAGCCCATACACTCGAGTGCAGCCCATACACTCGAGTGCAGCCCATACACTCGAGTGCAGCCCATACACTCGAGTGCAGCCCATATCCTGGAGTGCAGCCCATATCCTGGAGTGCAGCCTTGTCCGCGATGCAGCCGTCTACAAACCACCCTGCTATGTTTTTTTGTGTTTGGTGTTTTTTTGCCAGCAAACACTTTCTACCAATTTGCTAAAAAAGTGGTTCAGAAAAGCAGTTTGAGAGAGTTTTGCAAAACAAATCCACAGTGTACGCCTCAAGAAGCCCTGCGCTCCGGCGCTGCCACTAAATGCCAGCCTTTGAACGCATTTAGTAGCCTCATGTAAAAGCTTGAAGACTGACATTTTTTCCTCTGCCATGACTTTCAAAGGAGCACCTGTAGAGATGAATGACTCCCACTCTCTTAAGACCCTGGATGGACACCTCTGCCATTCCATGTTCTTGATGTGGGCCTGCAAGCCTTGCCAAACATAACGAACGCCTCTCGCTCCCACACGAGGCTCAAAGTCTCACACGCACACACACACACACAAAAAGCATATTGTACAACTCTCGTTCCTTCTGATTGGATCGTTTACGTAGCGACCCGTGTTTGCTCCCGGGCTGCAGCCATTCTAATAGGCTAATGGGTGCTGCCATGCAGTAGATGCGTGCAGAGGAGGTGGATATGGCACGTGCTCCTCCACTCTAAATCAGGGCCGTGGTCAGATGAACAGACGCTCTTTCTTTCAGCTTCGCCACAAACCCAGAGCGTCATCAAATAATAATTATGGAGGAGCTCGCAACATTCCGCCAGGAGCGGTCGAACCTGTGAGCCGCAACTTCTAAATACGGACTATTTGAACAACGTGGTTTCTTTTCCTTATACGTACTTTGCAGGGGTTGGAAAGTGTTAGTGAGGTAGACTGCAGGCATCAGTGATCTCTCCAAACAGTAGTCCAGTCGTATGGATTTCAACATAAACGCATTAGCGCTGTAGGCCTAATCGCCAAAATGTATTTGGACATGCCATGTCGTCTGAGCATTTGAAAGGGCACCATTGGACAAGGTTTACTCTTCCCCCCCACACCCATTGGACAAGATCTGGAAGACCCAATAACACAGACTACATAATCACACTTACATATTGCTGGCTGCAACACACACACACACACACACACACACACACACGTTGTGCTCTGTAGAGGGCAACGTCACCCCAGTCATACGTATAGTCCACCGTGGTCAAAGTAAGTTCTCAGCTGAAGGGGCAACGTGGTTTCTCTTGTGAGAAATTACCCTCTTGCACAAATGCCACTTTTCCTCCCTATGGTGCCTAGTAGTTAGAGACAATGTTTAGTTTCTCTTAGACCATGAAAGTACCATGACAACCTTGTTCAGTCTACACCAAACCTCAGACCCCGAAAATGTGCTTACATTTAGAAAAGCCATCTTCGTCACCTCGGCCCCTCAGTGTTCCAGCCATCTGCTTAGATAGAACCGAGTCTGTTTCTACTTAATCTGTGTGTGGTTTATTGAGACAAATATTTACCCATCTGTAAACACAAGGGTTCATTTTCAGACCACGAAGATAGAGAGGTTGCTGTAGAGATCCCACAGCGTGCGCCGTTTATCAGATGATACAAGCAAGTTTGCGCTGGCTTGCTATTTTCTATAAGAATGTTTGCTGTGGTTTGCTAATTGCTATAAGAAGCAGTAGACAAAGCAACACATTGCAACTGGACTAGACACAACACACTGTAGCAGAGAAGGAAGTGGTTTTAGCAAGATAATCTCAGCCTCTTGTGGAGTTGGATCTCTGAACTGGGAATGATTGGGACCAGTTCTGTTCCAAGTATATCACACACACACACACACACAAGAATTACACGGTCCACGAATCATTTCAAAATTCAATAAGCAAATCATGCTGTATCTTTGTCAAGTCTTGTGGCAGCTGCCACATCGCTACAAAAATCATGACTGGCGTCCACTGTGATGGAGGCGTGTTGTTTAACGTAGCAGGGACAAAAGCCACAACATTTCCCAATATTTGTATGGCGTCAATAACAAGAAAACATGTTGCCTGGCACGCAGTGCAGCGTACACCCACCCCATTTATGTATTAAAGCTGGTGTGTTCACTGCCACTCTGGGGGATCAATTAATCGCCCCCTGATGCTTAAATAGTAGGAACAAACGTTGTTTTAATAGCGTGTGGCCTGCTGGGAGTACATCAAAAAAATAATAAAACACAAAATCTCCTCAACATATTCTTGGAAAACGGAGGTCTGCCTGTTTATTTTCGCAGAAGGAACCGCAATCCTCCACTTTAACGACAACATATCATAACTGTTAACGACGGAATACTTTTCAAGTCTTCCTCCGTTGCCTCATGTTCGCTTTATTTCCATCGGGTCATCTATATTATTATTCATCCATTCACACCAGCAGTAAGCATGTTAAATCAACAGAGAACAATAAGTGCAGGCACCATCAGATAAGACCTTTGAGGCGTGATTTGTAATGGGTGGAAGGCGCTCGCTCGCTCTCTCTCTCTCTCGCGCTCTCTCTCTCTCTCTCTCTCTCTCTCTCTCTTTCTTTCCATCACACCACTCCCTTTCACTCACTCAGCAGGAGCTGTCAGCACGAGTGGGCGATGCCCACCCCTGACATCTCAGCACACTGGCCTCTTTTTTGCATGTCCTCAAACCACCCTAGGCCAGCGCCTGTTCCCCGGATAAGGTCATGTCTAAGGAATGCCTGAAAAAAAAGAGCTTGCAACTGTCCCTGGTTTAAAAGCCCCTCTTTCACACTGGGACAGCCTGCGTGAGGACGAGGCCCGGGACAGGGGCTGACAGGCTGCTGAAGCCAAGCTTTCGCCTCTTCCTTTTCCTCCTTCACAACCCTCACCCTTCATCTCCACTATTAAAGAGCCGGGGCCCCACTGTACCCTGAAAAGAAAGCCAGAGGTAGAAGAACTCTGTGGAAGCCACTGTGGAGGTAGCGGAGCCTAGTGGACATCCATCCACTAGGTGTGCGTGCCCGGGCTGTGTGCTCTGGGGAATCCAGACGACTGGCTTTGATTATCGTGTGTGTGTGTGTGTGTGTGTGTGTGTGTGTGTGTGTGTGTGTGTGTGTGTGTGTGTGTGTGTGTGTGTGTGTGTGTGTGTGTGTGTGTGTGTGTGTGTGTGTGTGTGTGTGTGTGTGTGTGTGTGTGTGTGTGTGTGTGGTGCACAGAACTGGGAACAGACTGGTAAAGTCATTACTTTTCTAGACTATCGAAGGCTAATGGGGGATCCGGTGTTGTCCGGTCCGGTCCAGTGAATGGAAGTACGGCACGTTTTGGATAGATGTCTGCCACCGGTGTCCTGCTCTGGGGCTGACCTCACCCCACAGTGACTGGAGTCTTTCTTCCCGTCGCCCGACCAGCAAAGCCACGTGGGTGCTCATGAGGTCTATGATGATGACCTCATGGGTCGGCTTCACTACACCTTGCCACCTTGCATATGAAGGCTACCGTGTGATTGCTCCGGCCACCCACTTTCTAACGAGTCGGGTTCTCGCACTGAGAGAGGACCTGCGCGCGGGTGCGTGCGTGCGTGCGTGCGTGCGTGTCCTCCGTCTCCACTCTCACTCACTCCCCCTGCTCCCTCCCTCCCTCCCCCGATATACACAGTATATACACACACACTCGCCTTCTTCTCTGTCTAAAAACGGCCCAGGTTGACCAACATGTCTGATTCAACGCCCTTATCCGTTCCATTCACACACAAAGGGCCTTTTGTGAACTGGGGGGGGAGCAGGAGGAGGAGGAAAAAGCAGGGGTGTAAAAAAAAAATAATAACTTGATGCATGGGGCCCCTGTCTGCCCAGGTCACCTTGTAGAAATGCTTTGATGGACAACGTTCACTCATGAGGAGCCCAACAAACTCTCCAAGGATTCCATCCATCCAAGGACTCCATCCAATGTAAGAAAAGAAGAAACGCACGTCTACAGTTTTAACCCCCCCATAAACAAAAAGGGATTCCACGCCCGAGAATAACATTACACATACAAGCGATGACGCATTTTATGTGGACGGGCCCCTTGGAGAGCCCCCCCCCCACACACACACACACACACACACACACACACACACACACACACACACACACACACACACACACACACACACACACACACACACACACACACACACACACACACACACACACACACACACACACACACACACACACACACACACACACACACACACACACACACACACACACACACACACACACACACACACACACACACACACACACACACACACACACACCTCTTGTTCTGTGATTTTTCTTTTCC
This sequence comes from Muraenolepis orangiensis, assembly GCA_027704905.1. Lineage (NCBI taxonomy): Eukaryota > Metazoa > Chordata > Actinopteri > Gadiformes > Muraenolepididae > Muraenolepis > Muraenolepis orangiensis. Next base: position 29,074,341 of record CM051004.1, on the reverse strand, counting down.
ACAGAGCCAGTGAAAGTTGGCCTGGGAGAGTGTAGGAGCGACGGAGGCAGGCGGAGAGGGTAGAGGGGGGGGGGGGTCGACGGTGTAGTGTAGGTGTTAGTTCCCAAAGAACAACATTGTCCTTGAGGGGAAGAACTAAGGTAACATGTGTGCAAGTAGGTGTGTGTGTGTGTGTGTGTGTGTTAGATGCCCTTTCCAGACAATACCAGCATTCATCCATCCACCCAGCTTTCAAACTGTCCCGTTTCCGAGACACATGCTTCTGGAGCTTTGAGTGCAGAGAAGGTTCCAGAATAGGAACAAGCTAGGACACACACACACACACACACACACACACACACACACACACACACACACACACACTACTACTAGAGGTCAGGGTTCAACAGAAGTGTTTAACTCGGTTCTCTGGAGGGGCTGTCAAGGTAGCCAAGCATCTCTTCAGGTGATGCACAGGTATGGTGACGGAGAGAGAGACCGAGTGAGAGAGTGCACGAGAGACGGATATAAAGAGTAAGCATGTGTTTCTGGAAGGGAGGGAGGAGGGGGGGGTTGTTATTGCTGGAGGGTCTGGAGTGCTGGGGTGAGCAGCGGATAGTAGCCTGGCAGGCAGTGCTGCTGGCAGGAGAGGTGCTCCCCCACTTTCCATACAAAGAGTCTGGGGGAGCTTAAAGAGAAATCTCCCTCTCTCCCCCGTCTCCCTCATCTCTCCTCACCCCCCCCCCCCCTCCTCTCTCTCTCCCTCTCCTCTCTCGGTCCTCCTCAGGGCCGCTCGTCCCTGGTCGTCTGCTTTCCGTCTTATCCGATTTTTTTCCTCATTCCTTCCCTCCCTATCTATCTCCCTCCCAGTCCTTTCCTCCTTCAACTCTGGATCTCTAGGGCTCTCCTGGGGAGAGGATGCAACTGGATCCTAGGGACCCTCCCAGCAGGGGGGAGGGGGGGTTGGGGTCACGGCAGGAGACGCCTACTCTTCCAGGTAACCCCAATTATAACCTCATTTTAGTTTTACTAAGTATTACTAGGATTATTATTGCAGATTTAAGTTGATCCAATGCTGCCATCCATTACAATGCAACTGTATTTAGAAAGCTGTACGCATGTACTTGCTCAAGGATGTTTCGGCAGGCTGTGGGAATCAAACCTACCACTACAACACTTCTTTCATTTAACAACAATGTGTGTCGTCCCCCCCCCCCGCCCACGTCTCTTCATGTTAGACGGTCTCAATAGCAGGGAGTAGGTGTATGTGTTGTGTTTAGAGTTTCTAGAACGTAAACGACAATCATCCACCAGATAAAGACATCTGTGAGGGAATGGGAGGGAAGAGCAGCGCTATCATAAAACATTTAAAGTAGGAGCAATGTAAATGAAATGCGGCCACTAGCTGGAGCAACTACCGTGATTAGAAACACACATGATAATGGAATACTACTTTATTAACCTGATATTTTATCTGACTCAAAACGTCCACACACTTTTTTGTGTGTGTGTGACTTGAATTGCTTCACCAGTAATAGTAAGTAGGTAAATACTCCACACACACACACAGGCAAATGGAAGCATACAAATGTACTGCGGCAAGGTGGAGGTCAAAGGTCATCGTCCAGGCAGCTGGTTATAGACGTACTCTGAGCTGGTCTCTACCCTCCCCCTCCCCCACCCCCCCCCAGGGTGCCGTTCCTGCAGCCCTGCAGTCCACACCACCCAGTCAGGCGCTGTCACCCGGCTACAACTCATCTTGGCTACCCACACACGCGCGTCATTCGAGGGGGTGTGTGGACACAACTGTGGGAAGACTCAAAGAGCTGATGTTCACACACGTGGAAAGTGATTTTCACCATTTAACCATTTTGTCATTCAGCAGATGTTTGTTTTTTCCCCCAAAAGGGGACGTACAGCCAATTTGACACAGGTCACCTCTAAATATAAATATTTATTAGTCACATAAACATACACACAGTGAAATGTGTTTCTCTGCATTTAACCCAGGGGAGCCCGGGGAGCAGTGTAGGGGTCTGGTGTCTTGCTCAAGGGCACCCCGGCAGTGCCCAGGAGGAGAACTGGGACTTTTTACCAAGTCCCAGTTCTCACTCTGTACTTGGTTTTTCAGGGACTTGAACCCCAAAATATGGGGTATCTTGCTCAAAAATGCCGTTAGGCTGACAACGGTTAGGCTAGGCATTGGGTTTCAAACCCATAATGCTTTTTTTCCCCATGTTCTCCATGGAAATCCAAAGGCCCCCAGCCAATGCAAAAGCAAATGACAAATATGTGTCACCAAACAAATGCATATAGACAAAATGGGGGATAAAAGTGTAGGACAGCCTTCCTTCACATGGGCCTCCAGAGGTGAGTTAACCTCCCTCCATGAAGCAGACCCTTTCCTGCTGCTGTCACATAGCACAGAGCTAGCATTCCTGATACGCAGCATGCTAAGTGGAATTTACCAAATCTCACACACACACACACACACACACACACACACACACACACACACACACACACACACACACACACACACACACACACACACACACACACACACACACACACACACACACACACACACACACACACACACACACACACACACACACACACACACACACACACACACACACACTAGTAAACTACGTGTGTGCCTACACGTGCCCCCTTTAGTATGTTTACAGATGTACCATTTGTATATATTTGCATGTTGTCCTGTTGTGTTGGCATGTTTTTCTGTTCTGAAGTGGACCCTTGTTTAGATACTGCCCAGTAGGCTCAGCAGATGTTCCCCTCCCAGAAGGAAAAGCCAAAATATAACCGGTGGTGTTTGAGTTTTGGGGGAGAGAGGGAGTTCCAGAAGGACTTTCTAAGGAGTGGGAGGTTAGGAGTTGAAGGAAAGGTTCTTAGAACCAGGCACTTTGGGGAATGTTTCAAATGGTACACTGGGATAAGCAGCTTCTAATAAGAACGTTCTTAAAAAAAAAAGGATATGGAGTATGTTCTAAGTACTCCAGAAGGATAACGTTAAAAGGAGGTTAGGCCAGGAGTAGCAAGGAGCAAATTCATTTTCTGTTAATCGGTTCGGCTGTCAATCTTTCTCCTTCTATTTCACTAAGTTAGCACGGGCACAAGGTCAGGCACTCCCTAATGATCTGTTCCTGCAATGCCATTGGCTGTGGTTGGAGGGAGAGGGAGAGGGAGAGGGAGAGGGAGAGAGAAACCTCTCAGGGTCAAGGGTCACAGGGGTCCTGTGTCTTCCTGGTAACTTTGGGGGTGAGCCGACCCCTAGGCTGGCTCAGTGGAGCATTCCGGACATTCCACCACAGTGACAGAGAGGGGAGCCAAAGAGGTTGAAAGAGAGAGGTTGAGAGAAACAAACATTCTCTTACAGGATTTTCAAATGGTGTGAGCATTCATGTCATTCAAGGTCACCAGAGAAACTAAATACCCCAAATTGTGAAATGATGTACTTCATTCATTTCAGCAACAACAGTGTGGTAACAATATCCATTCAGCATTTCAATAAATACCCCCAAAACCTGTACAAATTCTGACGAGACCAAAATACAAAAAAGGTGGGGATAGTTGAGCATCTCTGTTCTGAATAGATCAGCTGTTGAACACTGCTCAGCTGTGGTCTTCAATCAATCAGTGTTGTTTCCTAATTACTATAGACCATCTTCGCTCCACTGGGCAGCTGGTTCACTTTTTGCGACGCTAGGTTTTTACAATCCAGCTGTGGTGCTATATAGTAATATAGCGACGGAGGCTATGATGACCTTCCTCTGTGCCAGGTGGACGGTTAGCAAAGAGTTTCGTCCTGGCGCTTTCTTGTTGCTCTCTTTTAGAGGCCTGCCAGGGCAACCACTTGTCGGAAACAAGGAGCTACACTAGACATTGGGGCGTGGTATGATTCACGGTTCATTCATGAGATGGTTTGCATTCATATTTTGCAGACTACGATCAGAATCACCAACACAGAAGCAAATAACTGCAAGCAGCAGCATAGAGAGCCGTGGTGTGCCTAGGGGAGGCTGGTTCAAGGTAGTAGAAGCACCATTTGGGCCTAACCTTTGTGTAAGAGTAGGCGGCCTAACTTTTGTGTAAGAGGAGGCGGTAAGAGGGAGAAAGGACCTGGGTGGCGGCACCCTGTAATCAAGCTCAGCCTGTGGTTGTGCGGGACACGGCTGGAACAACCGGGAGAGAGGTTATGATTTCGCTTGTGTCTAGATAGGCTGGTCTGCCAAATGCGGAGCAAAGAACGAGCGCATGTCGTGGGCAGCGGCACACTTGTGAAGGTTTCCAATGCAAACTATAAAACGCAGATAATAATTAATTATCACAAACTCATGTGGTGTGAATAATAAGGTTTTTTTTTTATTCATGTTGATATATATATATATATGTATTGCTATACTCAATCCTGGGAAAGACCTGCATTCGCATCGTATAAGGATTTCCGTTCTTGGAAATTCCATGTTGCCCCATCTAGTTCAACTGGTAGAGGACCCCATTAACACTGCCAGTGTACAGGTTCAATTCCCATTGGGAACTCCCGTGCAAATAATCTATGCAGTCATTGTGTTATAAGCAAGGCACTTAGATAGATAACCACCACCAAATGGCATAATACAAAATGTACAATTCTCTCTGTTAATTTGAACACATACTTCCTTCAGAGTGCTGGCAGATTGTCCTCTGAGGGGGGTATTGTTGGGTCAAGGGAAGTGTGTATCAGTCAAGCTCTTACCGAGCTATGTGATCCCTAGCATAGCAACTGGTTGATCTCCATTGCATACGAGTAAGAGAGAGAGCACATGCTTCCCGTTTCCCATGGCTGGTACTACTTGGGGAGCGTCGCTCATACAAGCCGCTATAACAGTGGTTCCCAAACTTTTAAGTTCCCCCTCAAACATTGAACATCCTGCTGTGTACCCCCTCTACCTCTCATCGGATATTACAAGACAGTGTTGTTTACTATTTAGCTCTTTATTCAGCCTCGTAGAAAGCACGCTCATATTTCAAACAAGTGATGTGCACATCAGCTCAAACACACTATGAATGACTTCTCTGGAAAAGTTCTAATAAAATATATTTAAAAAAAAAGTAAGTTATAAGAAGAAATGTCATATTCTGTTTTTGAAACAACCAACAAGGGACCGATTGAAGGACGGATTAGGGACGGATATTTACTTTTTTTTTTAAAGTGGGTTTATGTTATATTTGACACAGAGGCCATTACAGATTTGTTGTTGCCATACCCCCGACGTTACTATGCGTGCCCCTGGGAACCACTGCACTGTAACACCCAAAGTAGCCAACGTGTTCCAATCCAAAGAGTCTCGAAGGCATACAAGCCAGAAGAATGTGGCTAAAAGCGAGGGGGTAGAAGCACACGCAGATGTTGGAGATCTGTTTATAATCTGACACCGTTGGCTTGCCTGTTGATCCCGCCTACGTTTACATTTTCTATTTCCTGTTGTAATCCTTTGTGGCCACACACAGGGTCCTGCTCATGATTATGTGCAGTAAATATCTTCTGGAGAGCAATCTGGAGATTTACATGGAGGTGGGGGGGGGGGGGGGTGCGTTGGGACAAGTAAGACAAGGTTAAATGACATTGTAACCCCATCAGAGCAGGAAAAACTGTTAAATTACTGACCCGGTTTGGGTGTTGGCGTCTAGAGGTATTAAACAGTGAAATGCTTTGTGGCAGGGTTGGCACCTAGACGAAAGGAATGGATCATCCTCTTCATAGCAATATAAATGGCTGAAAATTATTTGAAAATGTATTGACATTCAATGGTAGTTCAACAGTGCCATTATAAAGAATGTGTAAATATTTAGAAATAGTCAGTCTGGGATGGATGCATAATTAATGTATGGGAATGTGAAATGTGTTTTAAAGATCAGAGGAGGATAATATGGAATAACAGTAGCTCAACATATCCAGGAAGAGACCTGATACCTTGTGGAGTTAAAGACTTCGAGAGCCAGTTGGAACAACAGCAGGTCTGTCATGAGGACAATCCCATCAATCACAGAACCTCTGGTGAGTTGACTGGCTGGTTTGCTGCCTGTCTGGCTTGCTGACTGACCGACAGGCTAGCTGACTCATGCTCCATCTGGACTGAAGTGTTTTTTTCTACACGTGATCTCAACCGGAGATCACTTGTAGAAAAAACACTTCAGGTCAACACCCGAGGTCAACGCTGGCCATGACAATGAATGACCTGCCAAATGTATCCATAAAAGCCCTCAGAATGGCCAGGAGGAAACCATCTCCATGTTTCTGTCTTATCGATAGCAGACCCCATCTGGGACAACTTCTGCTCTGGTCACCACAGGCCATAGCCAGGTCTGACAAATGTTAATGCAATCTACCGTTTCACTTTATCAATGTGAAATCAAAGACCCTAGTGATCCATCCTAACTGATTTCTGATTCCTATCATTTACAAGTCAATTGAAGTTCAGCTGAAACTAAAGAAGGGAGATTCAAAAAGGTCAGAAAGGGGTGTGTTTATATACGACCTGGGACAACCGGGAGGCTGTTGCAAGCGAGGTAGGTAATCTGTTAGGTAATCCGTCTTACTGAACCCTCTGTGTGTACAGTCTGCAAGTACTCACATGTTCACGACACAAAAAAAGGCCATTTTTGTCTTTGGACATAGGTCTTCTATATGCGTTTTCCAATGTGCCCCGAGTTTCAGAGGTTAGAGCCTCCCTTACCAGACAGACCTTTTCTCTGGATAGATAAAAGTGGATTTTCAGATTCATACACAGCTAAACGATGGATTTAAAACTGCCCACTGTAGCCGAGATGTAGTTTAATCAGCTGCTATCCAAAACATCTAGTGAACTTTTGGACGTCACTGGACTATTAAAACGTATTAGAATCGTTCTTTGTCATCCGAGAGGTCTTTGCCTCGGCTCTAGACGGCAGGTTCCACCAGGAAGTGGTTTGGCAGCCCAGGGAAAACAGAAGGCCTGGATTGACACATCTGTTTAATATAAAATGACAGCTTTTTATTATTTCAGAAAATAAAAAACATTCAACCCTAACTATTGGGGAGCCAAGTCAAATCTATATGCTGCCATTTGTTTTCATTCCCCAATCACACCATATCTTAAAGCATGTGCTGAATTAAATGAATACAGATGATCATGTCCTCTAAATATATTCCATACACAACATGGATCATGAATCATGTAGAACAAACACTTCACTAGAGAAAATTTGACAATCAAAGAAGAGCCTTCTCTGTGCTGGACTTGTAAGCACATTTTAAAGCACTAAGAAGTAAGAAAGAAAACATTGTCTTTAGTCCTGACAAGGACTTTAAAAAGAGCCCTCAGGAGAGTAGCTTTGTGCTGATATACCCCAAGGATAGGATCTGGTTTCTGCATTTGAAGCTTACATAGAAGCATTGATGAATCTGCTTGGAGTAATCTTAACTTCGAAGAAGCGGCTTCATGAAAGATATAGATATAAGTATAGATCAGTGTCGCCTTTGGCCTTCATTTGATCTTTGATTTTCGAACATTTAACATGTTACAGGCAAGTGATTCAAACAAAAAGAAGATTGTTTACATTGTTTCCAGAGTTTTACCTTAAGCTTCAGAGATGTCATCATGCTTCTTACTTTGATTGTAAATCAAATCTAATTCCATTTCCATTCCATTCCCCCTTGACTGTAGTCACAGGGGGTGAATGGTTTCTCATAAAAGGTGAAGCCATTTGCTAAATAAAACATCCATTTTCATTGATCCCCCGTGAAGGCGTGCCTAATGCGCAGTGTTGAGAAACATGCCACGGTTTGTTCTATACTAGAACTGTCTGGAACATGTTGAGCACAGCAGCTACTCGTCCAGACCCCCCGAGAAAAGACACACTTCTGACATACATGGCCTACAGTTCATATGAGAATGAGACTAAAGAGAGGCTGTTCGTTTTTTGAGGGAGACAGACAGACAGACGGACGGACAGACAGAGACAGAGTTTATGAACACTTATTCTTAGCTTAGTCATGAGATGGCAGTTTCAGACACACCTGAGTCTGGGTCAATATAGACACTGTGCAGACAGGCAAGGGGGAAACAACTTCATCTCCTGTGGAAACACTTGACCCACAGTAAAAAAAAAAAAAAAGATGTTTGTAAAGTCTCGCTCTGTGGCTATAAATAGACAGTGTGTGTATGTGTGTCTCTTAAGGATTCAATTATATATTTAAAAAATATATATTAGTCTTCTAATAGTCTTACATTTACATGTAATCATTTTGAAAAACTAAGTTACCTGATTTTAGGTTTTCCGTGTAGACATATAGGTCGTAGGACGTATAGGACTATAGCAATCTTTGAAGAAAAAGGCTACGCCTCGAGGCTACTACAGCCAATAGTTCTTACGGAGACAACTAAATGAGAGGGCAGAAATAATAACACAGGTCACCCAACCCAGCCCAGTTGACAAAAGAGCCCTTGAGGCTCCCACTGACTTCACTTTCCACTTAGTTTCAATACCTTGCACTTCTAAAGAAGTGCACAGGCACGCAAATCACACTTTCTATGAATTCCGTAACATGAAGCCAAGTGTGGCGAACCGTCATGGGATTTAATTAACTAGCGAGTGAGGTGTGAACTTAGGACTTAATGTACACTGCGTTGGTGTTGGTACACAGACGAGTGTGTGTGTGTGTGTGTCTGACCCTAAAGGTGTAACACCACCACCACACCAATTTTTGAAGACCAACTGACGAGACCCGAGGGGTCTCAAAAAAACGTATTCATACATTCATTTCAAGTTAAGTTACAACAAACACTCAGGTGGTATCACTGTTAAGCATGGTGTTTTTTTTACTAGGAATTGTTTGTTTATTTTTCACATGGTATGTTAAGGAAAAAGAGAGTCTTTGTTTCCATGGTTTATGCCATGACTCAGCTGCAGAGGCCGCTGGCCAATGACATCATCACTTTTCAATTACAAGAAAATCGCCCACACTTTAACGCCAAACACTTCTCCCGCCTCAGTCTTCCATCATGACGCCATATCTCTCTCAATCTTTAGAATATCATCAAACTGTACAATCCAATGCAGAGTTTAATGAAAAACATCCTTGATATTGGATTTCTTTGGATCGTAACTCCAAGCCCCAGTGAAAAAACACTGTGATTTATGAGCCATCAACCAATGCAAACAGGGATTCTCTCAATGAAACATGAAAACATATTTCCTTTACTACAAAGTAATTGTGCTTGACTATTTCTGCTTCAAATTATCCGTTGGATTCTCCTGAGATTGTCAACTGCCAATTTAATTAGAATTCAATTAAACGTTAGAGTAGCTACTAAGTAACTTTTTCTTTTGGTACTTTGGTTTCCCCCCCACTCAAAACACCCCTTGGTAGAATAAGCATTAAAAAAAAAACTTAGCCGTTGGACCGATGAAAACCCCCAGAGTTCTCAGAGTAGGAAATGCTTCATTCATTCAATGGCCTTTCCGCCCCCCTGCTTTTCCTAGATCTGAGTCATTGCACAGCCAGCTGCTACGGTTGAGTGGAATGACTGAACAGTCTGGCTGGCCTGCGTGGTAGTTACGTTTCCCTTTCCTATACGCTGGTCCAAGTGTCCGTGAAGGATGTTAAAAGAATAAGGTTGGTGTACAGTTTGAGTGTACTCTTTATTCTTTCTATTATGGGTCACAGTGGCAATGTTGTCGCTCCGCTCCACAGGTCCCATCTGTCCCTGTGATGAATTATTTCACGAAGGACTAAATTCAATCAAGCAGCAGGATTGCTCTGTTGTTGTACATGTTAGACTTTGACAACAATGGAAGTAATGTATGATACATTCAATAATGCCTGACCAAGTATGGTCAGGCATCCCATCTGCCATGGTCTGCTAGACTTAAAACAGATGCTCTATGCTCCACTTGCTAGAAAGGCCATAGTGTTGAAACGCCACACACAAAACAAACACACACACCGCATTGATTGAGATGTTGGTTGTTCGCTCCGTAGAAGGCAAGACAAGGGACCGCATGAATAAAGCAATAAACAAACAAACGGAATCAAAAGAGAAACGGACCAGACAGTAGAGCGAAGCACTTCCCGTGATACATTGTTCACAGCAAAAGATACCACCACCCCCTCCCCCGACTCGGGAATGGGAGTAAACCGTCAGCGCTCTCAAGGGGGTAGGAAACAAACCATCATGCTTCCAAACAGGGCTTTTATGGAAACTGTGTGAGCATCAAACATTACCGCTAAAACCAGCTGTCTGCAGTTCTCCTGGGGGTTCACAGCAGGACGATCCGGCCCCATTCAGTTTATATACGGAACAAGATCGACCCTGGTAGAATAAAGTAACGGTCAAAAATATATATCAAAATAAGAGAAAAAATATATAAGAGCCTCCGGTGTTACCCCAAAAAAGAATGGTCAATGACCTCAGATCCTTGCCGTTCCCCAAGCAGGATCAGAGGGGGGCCCTGGGATTGATGACAGACATCTCCGTCTGTTCTTCCTGCATCTGCTCACCAGGGACGGACATGTGACACGTGTACGACCACGCCACGTCCGACCCCGGAAGGCTTTTCCATTCCCTTGGTTAGTTACAGCCATGTTGGAGCCCTGCCCTGCTCCACACATTTGCATGACAGACCTTCGTTTTGAGGTTATTTCCCCACTGTCTACCATGTCGCCGTGTAGTCAGAGGGCTACCAGATGTTACCAGAGGGTTCAAAAATTACAGCAACTTCCATTTCACATTCCCTGGAATGGTTGTCAGAATTCTTTATTTTTTGGAGGGGAGGGGGGAGGGTTGGGGAATGGGAGGGGGTTGGGGAATGGGGAATGAGGGGATCTGAGGTGAATTGGATATCCTCGACGTTCCTTCAAACCTCCCCCGAACTTAAAGACTCAAAAACAAGTGAGGGAATGAGCCAAACGCTGACCTGAGCAGATTACACAGCACAGCAGTAATTGTGCTGTTATCGGCTAAACTGAAGGACAGCTTCTCGGGTAACAGCAGTGGACCTTCACATCACCACCCCCAAACTTCCACCAAAAACCCGATCAGCTTCCCTTTCGTTCCACCTCTCAGGGAAAAAGGAAAGCAGTGTTGTTTTTTCTAGAAGGAAATCCATCTCTCTTCAACAACGGGGTCGTACACTTGTATACCTTGGGGCACTGTGGGTGGTGGGTGAACCAAAGGTGAGGACTATTACGGCAGGGGAGGACATTCCCGGCCGGGGTGGGGTGGGGTTGCATGATTGAAAACACACAGGCCAGAGGGCTTTCTCCATACACCTTAGTCAAAATCACAGGAAGGTTGTGGACAGAGGTGTGGCGGGGGGGGGGTTGTCTTAGCCCACAGACGGTGCAGCAAATGGTACTGTTGAACAGATTCAGTCGCAAAATGATTATTGGATTCTATTGAATTACTTTTTTTTTTTGGCTTAGGACATACAGGTAGGTACAAGGTGACTGCATGTAAAACCTGTGAGACAGACCACACGACAGGACAACAAGTGTTGTTAAAAGCGACATCCACATCCATGACGTCTTAAAAAAAAAACAACTCTTTCACACATTGAAAATCTTGTTTTGCGCATACATGCTGTGGTTACGTCACACGACGTTGAGTCATGTCATCCAAGGATTAATTCCCTCTTGCCCCTCGATTCCAAAACCTGCTGCATCTATCCACAGCATCCCCCCCCATGTCTCCTGAAGTCAGCCAGGGCCTACTGCTGGCATTGCTGAACCTCAGCATCACCAGAGCCTCAGCTAGGCATGCCACACCACCACCACATGCAGCCTGACGTCAGCTGCAAGCAGTAAATCCTCACCACATTGGTGAAAGAAAAAGCCACATCCAGGCTCTGCTGTCTAAGCCATGAGCCCATGGAAAACATGAAATGAAAAAAAATGAAAAAGGAGCCCAAGTGTATGTACGGAGACACGTTGCTGGAGACCTACAGCGCCTCGTTATCGTTGGCTAGGCATTGTTGAATAGGTGCCGCTGCTGTTAGGGAGCGAAGAACACACACACACACACACACACACACACACACACACACACACACACACACACACACACACACACACACACACACACACACACACACACACACACACACACACACACACACACACACCACACACACACACACACACACACACACACACACACACACACACACACACACACACACACACACACACACACACACACACACACACACACACACACACACACACACACACACACACACACACACACACACACACACACACACACACCTTTTCTAAGTTCTACGTTGGCCTGTTTCAACAGATCCTTGAATTTGACGGAAAAAAAAGAAAAAGAATCAATGGAGGAATCATGGAAATGGGAAAAAACTTTTCATTAATCAAAAAGATGAAGTTCCGTGGCAGAACATATCGGATATAACAGACAGGTCAACAGACCGGTCCCAACTATAGAGTACACCGGCATCGTAAACCTAACCAACCACCGTAAATCATTCCCCTTGGGCACCTTTTTAAGTAGTTTGACTCCTGTTTGAGTATATGTTGCTATAGTTACTAACCACCGTTGTTGGATGTTGATATTATTAAGTAGACTACTGGCAACAAGGAACAAGTCAAAATAACATACCTTCCTTATGTTCACCGTGATGACAGATAAATGCTTTTAAATGCTTTTTGCACAATATAACACATGTACATATCATCCATCAATCACGGTGTTCTTTTTATGTTAATTTATTTATTTTAATGTGTATAGTATTCTTATAGTATTGTGTTCTAGAATTTCATACTGCGGGAGGGAATGGGGAGTAAGCATTCCATTGTCCATTGAATCACACTGGTGTCCTTAAAAAAGCCACTGGATGTGATGTGCAGCAGCACATCACACAAAAGCACATGCCCTGAACATATGAGATAACTTAAGGTCTATACTTAATACAAACCACTAAGTGCCATGCATAAGCTAATTCAGAGCCATAAAAGCTGCCATGCAGAGCAAGAGTTTTGAGGGTTAGCCAGTAAACAAGCATCAAAGAAAACATTGGACCCCAGTGGATATCAAGGATGTCAAAACATCATGTAGCTCCCATTGGGAAAAAAAATAAATAAAACATCAATGAAAATGTACACCAAACAACGGAGGCCATTGGAAGCTAAACTATGTTTAAACTGCACTTAGCGACATGGACGAACCATCTCTCAACCGCAATCTCTACATAGTTAAACTGCCGAGGCAAGTGCCATGTTAAGGGATACCAGGGTTTACAGTGTCATGGAGATCAACATTGATGACGTCCCTTAGATAAGGACAAATATCGGAGAAAGCTTTCTGGTGTGCTGCTCTCTACTGCCGTTTCCCAACCAAAGCTGCTAAGCCATTCAGAGCTTTGGTGGGATGGCTGGTTTGCCCTATTTCCATAATCTGAGACAGGACCTGATTTTTGTTGTAGCTTGCCCAGCGAAGGAAATTGAGCTAGGAAACATCCATCAGTAAACTCAATAGAGCAACAGCCCAATGCTTGACGCATTAGGTGGAATAGTGCTACCCATGCAAAGCATTTTATAATGGGTAAAATAAGCTTCGACAGGTCACAGAGTTATCTCTCTTGGACAACAACAAAACAAGATATTTGATATAAGATATAACTGGTAACATTCATTTTCTTTGGAAAAGATGACAACATTAACCATGAGACCTCTTGATCATATTATGGGGTTGTGTCATGACACAATGTGAATATGTGGAAAATATTGTAATCAGTTTAGGTTTCTTAATGTAGAACACTGACAATACTGACGCATTTCCCATTCATTGAGCAATCGTAGCCATGGACTACGCCAGGGTTTAGTATTCCCCATCACAACTGGAGCCAGTCAGTCTACATTCCTCAGGATGGACCATGTCTTCCAATGAAAAACATGACACGGTCATTATAATGTTATCTTGAAACAGGTCAGGTGGTCAGGCTGGCAAGTGACGAGGACCAGAACCATCCATTCATCTCGCCATCCATCCAGGGTCATTTCTTTCAGAAAGTGTCAGGTTTTTTTTAAACCAGATTTGGTTTAGTTTGAATTGTGCTTACTGCCAGTTTACGGTGGTTATATTATATTGATCAATGATCGTTCTCTATTCAATAAAGAAATGTTATTAAAAGACGTGGTTATGCACCCTCCGTTTGAAAACCGAGTGATCTGGAATATGAATAATAATATTAACAAAAAAATAAAAACGATAAAACATTTAGTGTTTGCTTTGGCATCGCTTCATTCATATAAAACCCAACCAGTTTTATTTTCTTCCCGTTTAAATACACCACAAATATAACTAAATACATGTTATGCCTGTAAATCCAAAGCATTCCATTGTGAACAAAAACAAAATATTGGACCAGTTGTTAACAAAATCTGCAAGTCATTATTGATATATATATATCATTTGATTTATCCTTAAAATGGTTTTATATGCATACCAACCCATGGTAACCCTGCCGCATATAAACGTCCACAATACTTTACAATATTGACCATTATTGCTTTTGGGATTGCTTTGAGATTTGCTCCAATGGATGGATAAGGGGTTAAAACAGGGGCAGTTTGAACTCTAAGGATGGGGGTTCCTAAAAAACAAAACAGGCTTTCGTTTACATATAAATAACTCATCTGGATGCCATCGGGCGCTTTTCATATTCCGAATAATATGCTTTAAGATGATTGATGGAATACTGCGAGAGTTACTATAGAACCCAAACTCGCACAAACCAAACAACCGAACCGGACAGTAAAGCGGGCACAGATCCCAGATCCCAGATCAGAGATGAGGCTCGTTGATAAACCTACCCCGTGTCCTCTAATAGTTGTTGTCCTCGTTGTTGTTTTCTATGTGCCTAGCAGCTGGTATTGTTGTTCATTACACAGTACAGCCATTATCTGATCGTGTCAACAAGTCTTCTTTCAAGGCAGTGGTGGTGGGTTGAATAAAGGCCTAACCTCTCCTTCTTTGCCCGTCATGGGTGCGCGTGTGAGAAGTTTTATTATTATTATTATTATTATAGAGCAATACATTACAATTATTGATTAGTTAGGAGTTATTATAAAAAATATCCATCATATTTAAATCCCTACATGCTTCTTTGATTATGGCCACTAGGGGGGTGTAGTAAGAACTCTGAACCAACGCAAACAGTGCCTATTGGTTAAAAACGCTAAATGCTTCATGAACAGCAAAAAGGCAACAATGATTTATCCTCTCTCAGCCCTAAAATGTGTTGTGCTAGAGGACTGAGAAAGCACGTACTATGCTTAAACCGCTCAGAGTCGCTTATGAAGCATACAAGAGATAGTTAAGAGATAGTTGAAGCCTGCGTCTTAGCTTACACATTAAAACTTTGATTCAACCAGTCATCAAGCCCAGTGTGTCTTTTCAACATTCAGTAAGCATGGTGGCCAAAACATGAGACTTGAATTCACTTTTTGGATTTTATTTACCTTCCAGCATTCCAGGCTATGAGATAAGTTAACGAGGATCATCATAATAATAACTACTTGCAGATCGACAACTTGCAAGTGCAGATCTGCTGAAGGGAGAATAATGTTTTCAAGTACAGATCCTCACATTATCCTGCGGTTGTTGGCAGGTCAAACGGTCTTATTATTTATTGCGTATAGTCCGGATTGCTCAAAGTCCCTTGTCCATCTCAGACCTACGACAGCCAAACAGCTTTCACTTACTCCCCCAAAGGGGCCAGATTCATTCATTATATAACGAAAAAGTCACTGAAAAAGCCAAGAGAGAAGTCAAACATTTTAACTAAGTAAATAAGTTAAACGTCAGTCTTGCTTAGTTGCTACTGTAATATGATAGCCTTTCCAAGTCAAATAGCTGAGAGATGGAATGGGATCCTTTGGGATTTTAGATAGGAGTTTGTTCGAAAATGGGTCTTACTGAGTCATCAATATGATATGTTGTTGTTGAGTGGCCGGCTTAATGGTTAGTCAGATTAGTCAGTAAAATGTGTAAAAAAAAAAAAATATCTGAACAAAGTGAACAGGGAAGTCTTTCTTTCACTTTCAGCTGACCCTCACCTCCCCCCCCCCCCCCCCCAAAACCCCCCCAGCCCCCTGACTTGCAGGGCTAGTGGTGGCCAGATGTTGAAGACGTGAGGTGAGGTCATAGTCACCTGAAGGTCAGGTCACGACAAGGTCACGAGGAGGAGTGTGTTCTCCTTCCTTCTCCTGATACCACCGTGGGTGAATCACGGCTTCGTTGTAGTACTACACAGGGATGCGGACACCAAGATCACTCATAAATCATACAGCCGTGTGTGTGTGTGTGTGTGTGTGTGTGTGTGTGTGTGTGTGTGTGTGTGTGTGTGTGTGTGTGTGTGTGTGTGTGTGTGTGTGTGTGTGTGTGTGTGTGTGTGTGTGTGTGTGTGTGTGTGTGTGTGTGTGTGTGTGTGTGTGTGTGTGTGTGTGTGTGTGTGTGTGTGTGTGTGTGTGTGTGTGTGTGTGTGTGGACTATGGACTTGGAGACCAGTGCAAAATACATTCCTGAGATGAACACAGCTCTTTGGCAATAATACGACAGAGAGTGAGAGACACAGAGAGAGAGACAGAGTGGGACTGTTGACCAGGTGCCAAACCTAATTGGTCGATGTGTTGGATATGATGTTCAGGAACCTTAATGTTGCTTTTCCACAGGATGTAAACATAAAGAGAAGAATCCTAGCAGAGTGCTCATAGCAGTAGACGGGCAATAACGCGTTCAGCAGTCGATCACTTAATGTGCCTGACCTATAGGATCTTTATAGGGGGAAAATGGATTTTTACAAACATATCTCTCATTCCATGCTAAACCCGAACTATGTCACTTTCCATTGCAATCAAAACATTTGTTTAAAGTTCCACAGACCAAAATGAGTCATGGGCGAATGAGTTTGTATTATTTAGTCCACAATAAGCTGAAACGTCACACTAAAATGCCAACTCATGTTGAACGAAAGCCATAGCAGCGCAATGAAAATGTTACAAATAACTTTTAACAAAAGTGATGGCTGCAGTGAAAACATGACATCATTCAGGTTGAACATGTGGACACACTTACTCTATAGGGCTAGTGCCAAGTGCCACTTCCTAAAGGTAGTGCTGTACGAGTCACGTATGACCTGGAATGACCCCATAACATAACATCCATAACGTCATGACTACAGCAACAATTCCATCTACTTCAATGAAAAATGTGTGCATCTCAAATTTAATCTAAACTAAACCAAATTAATGAAGCAAGAAGCTAGGCGCGTTCACACCTACACATGGTCAACAGGATCGGTAGGGGGGTCACTCATATTGGGCCTACTCAACACGCTTCTCTCATTGGACATAGAAGATCCCTCACATCACTTTCATCTATTTCAATAAGCGGGAAAAAAAAATGGCTGAACCAAAGGTTGAAGTTAGGAGCGTTGACACCTGGGCGATATGGACAAAAGTAATCATTAACTTTTGTTAATAATCATCAGTAATGTGGATATAATGACCATGTGGGTAAAGGCAAACAATAGAACAGTCGGGCAAGTTCAGAAAATGACATAACGTTCCTGTAATGCAGCTTTTAAAATGTTTTATACTTTTTTAAATGATATCGATATTGCTATGCACAGTGTAAACCAGATTAGTACAGGTCACATTTGGCCTACTCAACCCCCATCAATTATCAAGCTCCACTGACTCAGCTCCAACTCAACACGTTTCACTCAAATTCTTTGAAACACAGTTTGTCAAATCATTAAAACCAAATAGAGCAATCAAAGGAGGGGTGTATTCCACCGCCTTACGTACTGTAAACAGTACAGGTCAGTCCAGGTTCACGTTGGGTCCACTCATGAGAGTCAGAACATAGCGCTGCTCCCCTTTCATCGACGCAGCTTCCAACCCCAGCCGAGATCAGGCGGCTCCGAGCGAGGGCCCAGATCCGTGTTGATTGAATCTTAGCGGTAATGGGAGACCTTGCCGCCTGGCCAATCGCTGAGACTACTCTCCTATCATGACCCAACAGTCCATCCAGACGAACAGGAAGCAGTACCCCCATTGCCAAAAATGGCTTATTGTTTGTCTTGAGTACCCTGTATGTGGGTCCTTGTTGAGTATCGCTTTATATTGTATAGCATAGTTTAGTATCGTACTGTTGAAATTCAGAATGCAAGAGTGAATGGGGAGTGAGCATTCCATTGTACTTGTTACACATGGCAAATAAAAAACATCTTGAATCTTGTGTGTGGGTCCTGTTTGTTTACTGGCTGACTTTAATGTCTGTATTGGGTGTAATGTGTATAATGTGCGTTATTGCTGATGGTGACCAGTAAAATTCAAAGTTTGCGAAAATAAAATGACTTTTTGGAAAACAGATGGCTGGCTTCCTGTGACCCAAACCATTGTCTCTTTTGTACTCCAAACAATCTCTCTACTTCCTGAAATCAGTCTAAAAGATCAGAGTACCAACTTTATGCAAATGTATAAATGTATTTGATTTGTGACGATGAAACGTCGTTATTTAAAGTGTATCTCGGATGCAGTATTTTATACAAAATTCTGTTAGAAGTATCTTCCGTGAGCAACAGTTTGAAGCAGGTCCTCACCGAAACAACAAAAGGCTCTAGAACTGGAAACAAATGCTTCTTTTGATCTCTACATGTGCTCACCAAAACAGCACATTGTCGAAAACCCTCCAGACCCACCCCACCCTGGGGGGAACTTGATCCCCCAACACACACACACACACACACACACACACACACACACACACACACACACACACACACACACACACACACACACACACACACACACACACACACACACACACACACACACACACACACACACACACACACACACACACACACACACACACACACACACACACACACACACACACACACACACACACACACACACACACAGTGTGTGTCTTTGGGTCCCACACTCGGATGAGTAAACACACAGTTTAAGTCATTAATGACGCTCAACAGATGCCTGGCGGTCTTGCAGTTTTTTCCCATTTTGGCAACAGTTGGCTCCTCACTCTCAGACAGCCGAAGGAATGTCATCATTTTGGCCTGAATATGGGACCCAAACCCAAAGCACACTGATCGTAATAAAACATGGAGTGCACGTGCAGACACATGCACGTGCACTGAATCTGCAGCAGCAATAACAGGCTACTCACTCACCCCCCCATCCCCCATCCCCCAGCCTTTACTTGATAACTGAGTTTGGAGAAGATATTGGACCATATTCTTGACAGCCGTCCCATCCTGAACTGAGCCGACCGGTCTTGGGCGGCCGGCTCATTCTAAAAGCCGGAAAAAAAAAGTGTATCTCTCCTCCGCGATGAGCTTCGGCAACACACGAAACCTCCACAGTGGAAGAAAACACTACAGTGATCTTAACCAACCCCCCTCCACCTCGTCTACATCCCCTTCAGCCGTGGAAATGTTAATTAGGGAAAGAACAATACCGCTCGGCTAAGCCACATTCCTAGGACACAATTTAGTCACTCCAAAAGCAGTCATGCCAAAGGACACGAGGAGGGAAGCAGCGCTACAATGTCCGGCTTGTCTCTCCTTGCCGCATGGCGTTGGCTGCCGAGGCGCCAGGGCAGGTGGCTGTACTGCAGGTGCACTGGAAAAGTGAAGTGGGGATTGTTTCACCAGTATGAATAAGGTCCCCTCGATGTCTAGTCAAAAAACCTCCTGAAGTGTCTCCAATGTTAAACAAGGACAGGGGTTAAACAAGGACGGTGCACAAGCAATGACACAATTTCTGTTTTGGTTTAAATAACGCAAAGACAGCCCCCTGTCTGAACCCCTTCATTTCAAATCCTTCATAAAAAAAACATCGACTAATGACACCAGCATCTGCATGTCCCATCGATCACACACAAACCCAGTCATAAATGGGGACACACACACGTTGTAACTCAGGGAGCCACAATCACTTTTTGTTTTATATTCAAAAGTTCAAATATTCCTAGTCCGGCCAAGAAGGCTGGAGTAGATCCCTTAAAGCAGAAACAGATCTGCACGTTGAGATGAGATCACAGATTGAATCATTGTGACTGAAAGCTGAATAGGGGGGACACACACACACACACACACACACACACACACACACACACACACACACACACACACACACACACACACACACACACACACACACACACACACACACACACACACACACACACACACACACACACACACACACACACACACACACCACACACACACACACACACACACACACACACACACACACACACACACACACACACACACACACACACACACACACACACACACACACACACACACACACACACACGTCTGGTGACTTTGAATTGAGAAAGAACAATTTGTACCCTAGTTTTATTATTGATGAGCGGGGAGTTTCACAGATGTTCAAATTTGAAAAAGCATGTGCAACTCTCTTCAGATCAGGAGAATGACAGCCACCGGGAAAACCACTGGTGTGAGAAGCATCAACACCTAATGTTGTTATTCCACATAGGCATTTTTCATATATTTGCATCAGCTTACTTCCGGTCATAGTTTTGACACATGCTTGCACTGGCGTTCAACTGACTCAACTAAAGTACTTTGTCCAATTAAGTTGCCCTCTTCTAAAATCTAAATCTGGTGGATTGAATCCTCTTTATTGGTCTCATACATGTACACACACAATGCAATGTGTTTCTCTGCATTTAACCCATCCTAGTATTAGGAGTAGCGGGCAGTTATGTTATATACAGCGCCCGGGGAGCGGTGTAGGGGTCTGGTGCTTTGCTCAAGGGCACCTCGGCAGTGCCCAGCAGGTGTTTCCGGGACTTGAACCTGCGGCGTTCCGGTTCGCAAGCAAAGTCCCAACAGACTGAGCTACTGCCACCCCCCTTCTCGTCAACTATGCCGCTATCCTCCATGTTTGTTACATCGGTTGCTTAGCAATGCTGTAGCAAAAGCTCTTCCCTAGCGACCCCGACAACCCTCCTACTTTTTGAAAAGCTACACACGCCTTTTTTCGCAGACTTTTCACGAAAGACAATGAAAATGCCCTCTGACTTCCGTTGGATAGAGCCTGACAGACAACCTCCCCTATATCACAGAATCAACATTTTTAAATGATGTCCATTTACTGAACGTACTGTATACAGAACATCGAGTTCCAAAGCTTGTTCCTCAGCAAATGTTATTAGTTTGTTATGAAGTCCAACCTGTGTCAACAAGGCGTGGGGTTGCTTCGCTCACCCCTGTTCACAATCCCCCCTCAGAGTGCAAGTGAGACGAGGCCTGCCTGGCTAGGGAGGGACACAGCCAGGGCAGACGGCTTTGGGGAGACATGAGAGAGCATTGAGGGGACTTTGATGCCTCTGTGGTCGAGGCTGGTGGAGCCAGAACTCTATGCCAATAGACAGAGTGCACTAGGGGGCTAGTGCTGGGCTAATGGACAGTGGGCCTTAGAGGGCTTGACCAATGGGCAGATGCTTTGGAGGGTTAGCAATGGACAGAGAGAACTAGAGGCAAGCACTGGGCCAGCACTAGAGGGCTAGCGGTGGGGCCAGGCCCCAGCACTAGAGGGCTAGCGGTGGGGCCAGGCCCCAGCACTAGAGGGCTAGCGGTGGGGCCAGGCCCCAGCACTAGAGAGCTAGCGGTGGGGCCAGGCCCCAGACAACAAGACTCTCTCTTCAAAAGTTGCACAAGGTGCCATGTCTCTCTTTTTTTAGCAGGCCACAACAGGAAAGCAAAATATTTAGCCAGGCTAAATGTTTGGGGAAATCAAGGGGACATACGCATATAGAGCTTGAGTGAGGGGTGTGTGTGTGTGGACCCTCCTCTGCCAGAACCAATAGGAGCATTATGCCAGGGGCCATCAAGAAGAGGGCGTGTGAGGGTGAAATGTTAAGATTCCGGAGGAATTCTATTTATTTTCACAAACTCAAATCAAATGCCTTACATCCCCCAAACATGGCATACGCATTGAGAGGTTGAATGTGAATCATAAAAGTGAAACTCTCGATGCGAATGCCATTCACCATGATGGCAACTTATCAAAGAAACATCTGGCACAATGCTCGAGCCGCTACCTTCTCGGCACAAAGTGTGAAAACAGCATGTGCAACAGCAGTCTACAAAACGTAGGGTCTTTAAATGAGACCTTTACTTAATCGTCTCCACTCCATGTCTAGACAGCGGTGTTCCTGGGTGAAGACGTCTGCCTTTGATTATTCCTGCTGATTCAGAGAAATGAATCAAGCGGCCCTCGCTGACAGACCAAAGAGAAGGACACGGCCAATCAACTTCCAGAGGGAACCGCGACTTCAGAGCTGTGGAAGCCGTGTGTCATCGCCCTGGCATTTGCAGTCAGTTTGTATTAGGTGGGCCCTGGAAGTCCCTGCATTACAGACCTGTGTAGGGGCACCTGGACACCCCCAGCAAAGCAGAACAGACTAGTGGTTTGAGGGTCTACCTGTAGGCATCCTTGAACAAGATGCCCTAGGGCATCAGTATAGCTCAGGAGGTAAAGCGGTCGTCTCACATGCTGGTTCGAACCAAGTGTCCTTGAGCAAGACCCCCTAACCCTAACTGCTCCTGACGTGCTGACTCCGCCGTTGGTGGTTGAATGGGTGAATGAATGGGTGAATGTGAGGCATGACTTGTAAAGCGCTTTGGATAAAAGCACCCATTACCCTCCTACTGGCTTCTTGACTGTGACATTTCACTGTGGGTCTCTTCGGGTTACACCAAAAAACACACTGGCCCTTTTTTTAGGGGAGGAGTGGCTTGCTGGTGTGTAGACAGAGAGAAAGAGAGATCACACGCAGCTCCCCAAAAGGGGAGGGGGGGGGGGCTTGTTGTGAGAGTTTTTTTGTATGTGGACAACCACTTGTTCCCTTGTTCCCTCCCCAAGCCGATTATCTGCTGCATTGCTCCCACGCCCAGGCCTCCAGCAGCATCCCAACAGAGAGAGAGGATCGAAGGAAGAACCCCACAGGATCTCGTTCACAATGAAAGCCATATTGAATGGTGTTGAAAATGAAGTGTGTAGAAAACGTATAAGCTGTATATGCCTGGAGGCCTCGTAACTCAATGCAACCATAGGCATAGGTGTGTGTGTGTGTGTGTGTGTGTGTGTGTGTGTGTGTGTGTGTCACCATTACATCACTAAGCTGCGCCCCGTTGGCTCACAGCAGCTGATGGAAAATGTAATGCCAAGGAAAGCTATTCAAAGACCATCACATGTCAATCACTGCTTAATGATGGCGGTGAAAATGGTGCTACATACCTTCTGATAGGCGAGTTGGAGGTAGTTGTAAGGGATGCGTCTGTGGAAATCCTGAATGACGTCTTCGCTGACTTTATGCATAGATTGTGTTCCTATTCTCTCCTCGATACACGTGTTCAAACACGCGGACCTGCGAAGGACGACATCAAAGAATTGCAACTCCCGGAGGACCGCATCGAACGGATGCTGGTCCTGGCACCTTAAGCGACATTGGACTTGTGCGCTGGTAACTTCTGCGTAACTGCTGAGCGCTCCTTCCATGTACCGCACCACGTTTGTATAGTCGCTGTTGTAAAACGCCCGGACGGCATTTTCATATAATAGGTCGTAAGGCTCTAGAATAGCAGCTGAAGAAGTCAATAAAAGGGCTACGAGCGCCAGTGACGAGGCACGGCCAAATGATAAGTGTACATCCATGGTCCTCGGCGGAGGAGCGCTGTCGTGACTCAACGCGCTGATACAGCGATGTTGATGGAGGCACCGGAGAGCGACTTGGAAATGGCTGTCAGTCACAACCCAGATGAAGAGATCCTATGAAGTCCATCGGAGTTGTTACGGTGGGTCATTTGGGATGCTTTCTGGACGGCGTCGGACGCAGGGCGGAAATTGGATTTCTTTGAGTGAGGGACACACATTTTGTTAGGACTCTCCGCTAACTCCTCCCCTTGGAAGAAGGGCCAATAAAACAATCAAAGCGTTCTACTCTAGAAAAAAAATACTTGGGAGCCAATGGAGAGTTGAACTGAGTTGGTAAACATGATTTTGACTGAACTGAATGAACAGGCATATCTAATTCAGCTAGTTAAAAACACTAGTGGTCAAAATGTACCGTAACTCAATTTAAAGAGTATCAGACAACAAATAGGCACACATAGGCATACACAGTTTCATAAACTGGTAGGTCAAGTATTTTACGTGATAGTTAACGGTAAAGATAAACTTAAAGTTTTCTATATAGACTTATAGCTACTTCTACGTGAAAGCGCGCTTCACTGTGGCCGCTGCGCAGTATTCAACGTCAGAAGCTATGGACAATGTCTCCCTCTGGAGGTGGTGTTTTTCCCCCTGGTTGGTTGGCAAGTAGATTATAGTCAATTGTAGCGGGTTCTAAAGGTTAGATCATTTATCAGAGATAATCTATTTTATTTTATTTTTCATAAAAGTATTTTTTTTTCTGTTACTATACAACCGAAACTGTTTAGACAACAACACAAGCCGTTACACAAGATTCAAGATTCAAGATGACTTTATTTATCCCGACTAGGGAAATTAAGATGCAACAGTTGAAACAGGGGGAATACATGCACACGATAGACAACGATAGACACGATAGAAAACGATAGAAACGATAGAAAACACTCAGAAAGTTCTGATAATGATGCGTCTGAACGGAGGGTAGTAGGAAATCAGCGGAATCCATACATATATGCTCTGAACATTCAAGCAACTACACTACTACTACTACACTAACTACACTAAACTACAGGACTTTAGCTAAAGCTAGGCATTGACAAACTCATTGTTATCTTAAAGCTCTGTTGGCTTGTTGTTGTTTTTGTTGAAAGAATGATCCGTAAGAATGACGAATGACGAATTTTTGTAGCGCATAACGACCTCTAGCCTACCTCAAATTTGAACGTTGAATGGAGGTCACTATAGCGCTTGATTTTCTAAATATTATGAACGTTAAATGACCGGACATCTCAAATATTAATCAGTTCATAAATGAAACGTTCTTTAGCAAGCTAGGGCCACGAGAGGGCGCTGTCGCCATGGCAATGGGGTGTAGCTTGCGTTGAGGGTCGGCTCTAACTGTGTAACAGGTGAGAAGAGACAACTAAGCCTATGTCTGGAAGATATTTCCTATTACAGCAGTAAAACCATTTGTTAGCTAACATTACAGCCTCACTTAAGCCTACACCTAATTGGTCTTTATAAACAGAGATAGACAGATAACAGAAAATGCAATTCATTCATGAATATTGTTATCAAGGCCTATTCTTTATTGCCTAAGGACCTCAGCATGGGTCAGTCAAGTTAGGGGGTCACAAACTACCAGACTGTTGATGACAGCCAACAGTTAACACGTCTTTGTTATGCGTCCTACCATCGCTGGTTAAATATTTGTCAGTTGTAGCATATCGGTTACATTACATTACATTACAGTAATTTAGCAGACATTTAGCAGACGCTTTTATCCAAAGCGACTTACAGTAGTGTGTTTCAACAAAGGAAGGTACGAGAACAACTCGTCACCAGAAGTCAAAAGTGCATTTAATTTCTAACAAGTCTCCAAGAACTGAACCAGTGCTCAGGTAGAAGTACAATAATTCAGGCAAAAGTGTAAGGGAAAAGTACAATAAGTTGGCAAACAATATCTAGAACAATATATACCTATCTATAATATGTAATCTACTTTTGACTGACTTAATTGACACTACGAGGAAGGATCCGGGAAGGTTAGAGATAGCCTAGCTACAAAATGGTAGGCAGACACATGGTGAAGTTTGATGGATTTGTTTATTGATTGATTGATTGGTTGATTAATTAATTAATTTGTTCATTGGTCAATCAATATGTGTATCATGCCTGAGTTTGAACACAATATATGTATTGTGTGGGCATTGGTGATGTAGATGAGCATGAGAAACAATGACAGTTGTAAAGATCTATTGGTAAAGAAACAGTGGTTTCCAAAGTGGGGTATGTGTACCCCCAGGGGTAGGCACAGTTATGTCAGGGGTACGGCAACACATCATCTGTAATAGCCTCATGTGTCAAAAATAAACCCTCTTTTAAAAAAGCGCTTCAATTGGTCACTTATGTGGTTGTTGCAAGAACAGAATATGACTAAATAATTGTTTAATAGTTGATGTTTTCCAGAGAAGTCATTCATATTGTGTTTGAATATGCTGATGTGCACAACATTTGTTTTAAATATGAGAGGCATTTTACAAGGCTGAAAAAGTTAATAACACTCTTAATAACAGTTAATAACACTGTCTTCATATCATCAGATAAGAGGTAGAGGGGGTATACAGCAGGAGATGTTTGAGGGGGGACAGGACCTTACACACTTTGGGAACCACTAGTATAGAATAATTGAACTTCAAGATAATAACTAGGAAGAGAGAAATTGCACCACATAGTTGCAGATTAAACTACACTTAGGCCAACAGGAAGTTGACTTAAACAAACCATTAGTCTACTACTGCATAATGTGAGAGAAACAAATTTATATCCGGTCGTTTCTCTTGGGGAGAGCTGAGTGGGGGACAGGAGTTCCTTACCACAACACAAGTGAAACACATTATGGTCACGTATAGCCTATATGGCTTCACTGGAGGACGCCCAGACAAAACTGGGCGTCTGGTTCTCTGGGAGTTTGGCATGATAAGCCAGGTCAGTCTTTTTAAATACACACCTCCTGCATGCTGTAACCTTTGGCAGAGGTGCTGTCCTACGAACATAATAAGAACAAAAAACAACAACAACGTAAAAATAAACAATGACAAGAAAGTAACTAAGCGAAACACCGGCGGTTACACAAAGAAAAAAAAAAAAGAATTAACCTGAGATGCCTTCTACTCTTCACCTTTCATTTGGCTCCAACTCCAAACCCTTTCCCCTTCCTGGACACTATATGCACGGGAAAGGCTTTATAGGCCCATTGGGAGGCAGCTGCGTGGCTCCAGCATCCGCTTGAGGTTATCGCAATTCCCAAAATTCCTTGTGCAAGCTGCAACCTCTTGTTTAGCGGGGTATGATGTCATTTCCTTCTGGTTGCGTTAGCAGAGAGAACTGTCAAGGTCATCAATTTCGAAAGCATACGAGACAGCACAGCAGCAGCAGAAACACCGACGATGATGGCGGTGGAGAAAACTAATATTCCAACAAAACCTTTAGGAAGTGTGGCATTCTCTTCCCAGCAAGCCTCATCCAAGTCAAATAGGAAGTGTAATAAAAATGTCTTATCTTATTGAAACAGCCACGTACACATAAACTAAACGCAGGGTGGACTCTATAACCCGAACATAGAAATCTACATCTGATTAGATCTGATTAGTTATCCTAAGGAATACTGGGATTTAATAACAACATTTAATAAACATTACAACTGTTGCATTTACTCAGCTGGTTGAAAGGAAGGAAACCTTGATCATTCTCAGGAAAATCCTCATTAACGCTCGATGTTTATCTGGCAGAGCTGGTCTGCATCAACAAAGACAGACAATGGACACGTAGGCCAAACTAGACCACGTTTAGAATTTATTCTTTACAAAATGTCAAAATATACAGTTCTTTTATACAATTCTGGAAAAATACATTGCGTACAAAAATAATAATATAAAGCACTTATGTCAGATGTGTAACTGAAGTTAACTGACCTTTCTAACTGACAATATCAATTGTAAACAAAAGTAAAATGCTGTTACCATTACAGCATTAAGCTGAAAAGATTTTGTTCTTGAATCTTCATTTTAGCTGTGCTAATTTGTACTTGTGTTATTCTGCTAAAACATTACTTTTAAGCCTAATCAGCACCTATTGCATTCCTAGCCTTCCCTAGATGGACGGATCCTTCACATGTTCCTTCTTATCGTTTCTACCCTTGGTTCGAGATGGGTATGTATTGCTGATGAGGACTTTAGGGTTAAGGTGGTGCTGAAAAAATTGTATCGCAAACAGACGTTCAGAACAGTACAATAAAACAAAGCTTGCAGCGATCCTTAAGGTTGGCCCTAGTCACGACTGACCTTTACCATTAAACATATTCAGTACCGCATGCGGAGGACTGGCGAATCATAGCCGGGGACATGGAGGACCTGGTCCCAGAGCATCTCCGACAGGTCAAGAAGCCCCCCCCCACCAGGCTGAGGAGGGACCCCCCCCAGCTGAAAAACGCTGCATTTCCAAACTCATATCTGTGACAGGGAAAAGAAAGATGACACACAGAGACAGACGTCCAATAACAGACATGAAGGTGCCACTCTGTATGTGTGTGTGTGAGTGTGCGTGTGGAGGTGTATGTGTTTGTACATGTGTGTGTTTGTGCGTGTGTGTGTATGAGATGTATGTGTCTGTACATGTGTGTGTGTGTTTGTGCGTGTGTGTGTGTGTGTGTTTGTTTGTCACCTGTCTAGATGATGGGCATTTCTGTAGGTCTTAACGAGAATTCCGACATACCAGGAGGTCACAACCAGAGCCAATATACCTTAACGTGGAAAAGTGACAAATAAAACCTTATGTTATACATAAGGTTACTAATATCTACTAATATCCTTGAAATATACTTGTTCATGGAAGAAGTGTTTTTTTTATTGAGAAGGTCATAAGGTTCAGGCTCAGACTGATAAATATAAATGTTTGCCAAATTTGAGCAAAAGTAGTGACTGAAATTGTGTTTTTTCATTGTATGTACAATAAAAGTTATTAAATGAAATGTAATTTACATTGACCTGCATTGAAGCATCCACAAGGCCAATGATATCAATGCATGTTGATATTCTACATTGTCCATCTCTGTACAAAAAAACGACCAACTACAACAAATTGAGGAGATATTTAGGACCAGATGTCAGAAAAAGGCCATCTCCATCACAAAGGACCGCAACCACCCTGGGCACCATCTCTTACCGTCCAGTCGCCGGTTCCGTAGCATCCGTACAAGGACTACCAGGTTCAAGGACAGTTGTTATCCACAGGCAGTGCGCCTACTGAACTGCTGGGAGTGCTGCCACTATCATAACATTGTCATTCTTTTTACATGACACTATCATACTTTTGCTGGACTTTCTTGACTCATTACAGCCACTGCACTGTATTCATGATGCTGCTGCACTACTGGCACTTTAAAATACTTTTTGCACAATTCAACACATATACACATACATATTCAATACATATCATCCATCCGGCACTTTATTGTTCTTTTTATTGTTATTTATTGTTGTTATTGTGTACAGTATGGTGTTTTAGAAAAGTCCTACTGCGGGAGGGAATTTAAAAAAAACATGAATCTTGAAAATGTCTCATATTGTGTGGTTAGGTTAGGACTGGACTCAAAAGTAAGATTTAGACTATCTTGTTCTTAGTGTTGGGGAATGGGCCACTGTGTAGCTCAGTAGCTATAGCCTACTCCCAAAAAAGTTTCAGAAAAATATATATTACAAAACGAATAATGCAATGCCTAAAATTACCTTTACTTTAATGTCCATAATCTGATTAGGCCTACCTAATCCGGATTGATCATTTAAATTCCATATACTAAAAAACTAAAATCCAATTGTGACTTGCACCTACCAGATATTATGAACATGAGTCCTCCAGCCAGAGCCATGAAGCGTTTGGTCTGGCCCTTATCGTCCATAAAGCGAGTACACTTCATCCCCACGATGGACACCAACACTGCCAGACTTGAGAGAAAGATGCTGCTTGTCAACACTGCCCTGGTGACCTGGACATCCCCTGTAGACACAGACCCCGAATCCCGTTACTTGATTCAACTGCGTTCACTCATGTCGTCGTCAATATGTCCATTTGGATTTCTATTTATAACCAAATACTTCACTACTTTTGCTGTATACGTTCAATGATATAGCTATAAACCATGCACGTCAAAGTATAAAGCCAAGTTTGAATTGCATCTCTGAGTGAGTCTACCGCGTGAACCACAAACGTTCTAAAAATATCAAATAAAAATACAAAAATCAAACATACAAGGCAGTTCGAGGAATGAATCGCGAGCCTCGCAGGTCATCTTTTCGCCGAGGACGCTGCACGTCTCCCACAGCCCCTGGTAGATCTCCTGCAGGGCGCTGCTGCTCTCGAACGTGCTCCACTCCACCATGCAGGTGGCGGTGACGGTGGCCGCCAGACCCACCACTGCGATCAAGAAGCCAAAAAGTTGTAGTCC